>CM065594.1:19494587-19532823 GCA_033119425.1 Bufotes viridis
CTATACTGCACTCGCACCGCTGTCTACCAGAGCTGACTCCCCACAGGTGTCACAGCACATTGCTCTGTGCACGCGCAGTGCCCAAATTTGGGAGTATGAGGACCGACCAAGCTGCTTTTTCCATCTGCCGGTTCCTGAAATCAATTCAGTTTGGTGTATGAGATTTGGTCTGTCATTGTGAAGGCAGTCGATAGGTACCAGGCCTAAATTTTTTTTTCACAAAAGGCAATCCCTTATATGGGATGTAACAGGGATTAAACTGATGAGAATAGTACTACAGAAAATACCACTCATATCGGGTGTGACAGTAAATTGCAGGCGCAGGCGCGAGTGACCGTGGTTTAAAACAGAGTGGAGGGAGCCAGCGTTTTTAACCATCTCCCGTTCGAAAAAATCTATTCAATAAATGGCCCCCAGATTGGGGACGTTAGAGGATTAAACTGATGAGAATAGTAATGCAGAAAATACCACTCATATCGGGTGTGAGAGTAAATTGCACGGCGCAGTAGCAGTGACCGTGGATTAAAACAAAGGGAGGGAGCCAGCGTTTTTTTAACCATCTCCCCGTTCGAAAAATCAATTCAATTGACCTTTCGGGGACCCTTGGTGTTGTGCGTGGCTGGGTGGAGGAAGAAACCTTCAATGACATCACCGGGACGTGGCTAGCTTGGTATCCAACCTTGTGCAAATGGGGAGTTTGCGGTTGTGCAAATGGACTGTTTGCGGTGCATTAAAAGAGGAGTTTGGTATGTCAATGTCTGAGAATCGGGCGTAACCCTTACACTACCTGATCGATACAACATCATACCTGATCGTATACACACACTGGATGTTTTAAAGCACGTTATTCCAAACAATTTAGGAATGTTAGTTGATTTATGCCCTTTATGGATTAAAACCCGACTCTGCGTCCACTACGTAATTTTCCATGGGAGTTTTGCCATGGATCCCCCTCCGGCATGCCACAGTCCAGGTGTTAGTCCCCTTGAAACAACTTTTCCATCACTATTGTGGCCAGAAAGAGTCCCTTTGGTTTTTAAAATTCGCCTGTCTATTGAAGTCTATGGCGGTTCGCTCGGTTCGCCTGTTCGCGAACATTTGCGGAAGTTCGCGTTCGCTGTTCGCGAACTGAAAATTTTGTGTTCGCGACATCACTAGGCAGAGGTAGTGGCGCCTTTCTTGACCGGAGAACCGCAGAAGGCCTACTATGATTTGAGTGAGCCAGATACCAAAAATTGTGCAAAGCTTAAGGCTGAGATACTTGCTCGACTTGGAGTAAACATGCATGTGCGTACAGGCTGTGTGCAAAACTGGACTTTCTCTGAGAGCTTGCCGCTCTGTTCACAGATGCACGATCTTATCCATCTTGTGAGGAAAGGGCTACAGCCCGAAGAAAGCACCCCAGGTCAAATTGTAGAGATAGTTGTCCTGGATAAGTTCATCAGGTCATTACCCGCCAAGATCCAGCGCTGGGTTGGACAAGGAGGACCTACAACTACTGACCAACTGGTGAGTCTTGTGGAGCAGTACAGTGCAACAGAGGACCTACTTCAGGCATCTCCCAGATATGCCGGCCCCAGGGACAGCAGTTCACCGAAGTCTTCTGGTAAGACTGTACCAATTACTAGAGAGGTGAGAAATGCCTTAAGAGGAGATGGCTCAGGGGAGCCAGCTGGGCCACATTCCACTGGGACCTAGAGGTCCACGCCAGGGACCCAAAATAGGAACCAGGGCTGTGTACAGTGCTGGCGGTGTCATCAATTTGGACATGTGGTTGCTAATTGCCCCCTCACAACTGAGCCAATGTTTTGCAATATGTCCAGACGTATTTCTCCTATTTGCACAACCAGTGTATTCTGCAGAAACTGTGTCTATGCTAGAACCTCAAATGTGTACTGTGTCCATAGTAGGTTGTACAACTGAGGCGCTGTTGGACTCTGGGAGCTTGGTGACCTTGGTACATGGCTCTCTAGTAAACCCTGGGACATACAGTGGACATACTGTTGGGGTACTATGCATACACAAAGAAACCAGAGAGTACCCAACTGCTCGGGTCACAATAGAAACTCCATGTGGTGTATCATGTCATTAAGTGGGTGTGGTTAAATTACTAATGCATAGTGTGATACTGGGAAGAGACTTTCCCCTGTTCTTGGACTTATGGCAGAGCAGAAATGTAACCAGTGGGAAAAATCTGACTGATAATGTGTGTGCTGAGGTTACCCCTGAACCCTATGATCCAGATTCTGGGGTTCCCGCAGTAGGAGTGACCACTGACAAAGTTGATAATTTTCCTCTGGACGTTCTAGCTGGGGATACTGAAGACATAGAGGAAGTTCCTGACATGCCTAATCCAGAGGTATCTCGGGACAATTTTGGGACTGCTCAGCTTAGAGACCCTACTTTGATACAATCAAGAGAAAATGTGAAGGTGTTAAATGGTGTACCACAGTATCCAGGTGCTGATCATGAGTTTGGGTAGATAAAATATGTGGTATAGTGGTTGAGCAGCTGGTGGTGCCCCAACCGTATCACAGATTGGTATTGGATCTGGCACACAAGCATATGCTGGGAGGCCATCTGGGGTCGAAAAGACCAGAGAACGCATCCTCCAGCGGTTATTCTGGCCTGTGATTTTTCTGAGATACAGGGTTTTGTGAATCCTGCCCAGAGTTTTAACTAATCTCTCCTATGTCCCATTTTAGAAGTCCTTTGGTACCCCCTGCCCATTATAGAAGTACCGTTTGAAAGGGTGGCCATGGATCTGGTAGAACCTGTTGTAAAGTCTGCATGGCGACATCAACATATACTTGTAGTAATAGATTATGCTACACGTTATCCTGAGGCAGTGCCTTTACGAAATGTCTCTGCTAAGCTTATAGCCAAAGAGCTTTTAACATGTTCTCTCGCTCAGGCATACCAAAGGAGATCCTTACTGATCAGGGCACTCCTTTCATGTCCAACATCACAAAAGAAATGTGTAAGCTCTTGAAAATTAAACACCTGCGTATGTCAGTGTATCACCCTCAAACTGATGGCCTGGTTGAAAGATTTAACAAGACACTGAAGGGCATGTTAAAAAAGTGGTTAGCAAGGATGGAAAGGACTGGGATTATTTATTACCTTATTTGATGTTTGCCGTCCGTGAAGTACTGCAGTCCTCAACAGGTTTTCCCCATTTGAGCTCTTATATGGCCGACACCCATGTGGTCTCCTTGACATTGCTAAGGAAACTTGGGAACAGGAACACACCCCTTACAAAAGTGTAATAGAACATATTGCTCTTATGCACGATAGAATAGCTGCGGTCATGCCCATCGTCAAAGAACAATTAGGGCAGGTTCAAGAGGCACAAAGTCGTATCTACAACCGGTCAGCTAAAGTTAGAACCTTTAACCCAGGTGACAGGGTGTTTGTTCTAGTGCCCACGGTAGAGAGTAAATTCCTGGCTAAGTGGCAGGGGCCATACTGTATGAGGTAATAGAAAAAGTGGGAGAGGTAAATTATAAAGTGTACCAGCCTGGTAAGAGGAAGCCTGAACAGCTGTATCATATACATTTACTCAAACCTTGGAAGGACAGAGAGACTTTGTCAGCAATGAGTTCCCCTAGCAATGTTGCCCCAGAAATGTCAGCAAATAAGGTAAACAACCCCTGTAATAATAGGGTATGTGTGCATTTTTCAGAGTCTTTATCCAAGTCTCAAATGCAGGAGACATAGTAACATAGTAACATAGTCTATAAGGCCGAAAAAAGACATTTGTCCATCCAGTTCGACCTGTTTCCTGCAAGTTGATCCAGAGGAAGGCAAAAAACCCCTGTGAGGTAGAGCCAATTTTCCCCACTTAAGGGGAAAAAATTCCTTCCCGACTCCAATCAGGCAGTCAGAATAACTCCCTGGATCAACGACCCATCTTTAGTAGTTATAGCCTGAAATATTATTACGCTCCAGAAATACATCCAGGCCCCTCTTGAATTCCCTTATTGTACTCACCATCACCACCTCCTCAGGCAGAGAGTTCCATAGTCTTACTGCTCTTACCGTGAAGAACCCTTTTCTATGTTTGTGTACAAACCTTCTTTCCTCCAGACGCAGAGGATGTCCCCTCGTCACAGTCACAGTCCTGGGGATAAATAGATGATGGGAGAGATCTTTGTACTGACCCCTGATATATTTATACATAGTTATTAGATCTCCCTCAGTCGTCTTTTTTCTAGAGTGAATAACCCTAATTTTGATACCCTTTCGAGGTACTGTAGTTGCCCCATTCCAGTTATTACTTTAGTTGCCCTCCTCTGAACCCTCTCTAGCTCTGCTATGTCTGCCTTGTTCACAGGAGCCCAGAACTGTACACAGTACTCCATGTGTGGTCTGACTAGTGATTTATAAAGTGGTAAGACTATATTTTCATCACGGGCATCTATGCCCCTTTGATGCAACCCATTATCTTATTGGCCTTAGCAGCAGCTGCCTGACACTGGTTTTTACAGCTTAGTTTGTTATTTATTAAAATTCCTAGATCCTTTTCAATGTCAGTGTTACTGAGTGTTTTACCATTTAGTATGTACGGGTGATTTGCATTATTCCTTCCCATGTGCATAACTTTACATTTGTCAGTGTTAAACCTCATCTGCCATTTCTCTGCCCAAGCCTCCAATCTATCCAGATCCTTCTGTAGCAGAAAACAGTCCTCTTTAGTGTTAATTACTTTACACAGTTTAGTGTCATCTGCAAAAATTGATATATTACTGTGCAAGCCTTCTACAAGATCATTAATAAATATATTGAAGAGAATAGGGCCCAATACTGAACCCTGAGGTACCCCACTAGTGACCGTGACCCAATCTGAGTGTGTACCGTTAATAACCACCCTCTGTTTTCTATTACTGAGCCAGTTACTTACCCACATACAGATATTTTCTCCTAGTCCAAGTGTTCTCATTTTATATACTAACCTTTTATGTGGTACAGCGTCAAATGCTTTGGAGAAGTCCAGATATACGACATCCATTGATTCGCCGCTGTCAAGTCTAGAACTTACCTCCTCATAGAAACTGATTAAATTAGTTTGACATGACCGATCCCTCATGAAGCCATGCTGATATGGTGTAATTTGCTTATTTTCATTGAGATACTCCAAGATAGTATCTCTTAGAAAACCTTCAAACAGTTTACCCACGACAGATGTTAAACTTACCGGCCTATAATTTCCAGGCTCTGTTTTGGACCCTTTTTGAATATTGGCACCACATTTGCTATACGCCAGTCTGGTGGAACATTCCCTGTCAGTATGGAGTCCGTGAATATCAAAAATAAGGGTCTGGCTAGGACATCACTTAATTCCCTTAGGATACGGGGTGTATGCCATCCGGTCCTGGCGATTTGTCTATTTTAATCTTTTAAGTCGCTGCTGTACTTCTTCTTGGGTCAGACAGGGCACTTTTAAAGGGAATTTACTTTTACATTTTGCATTTCATCTGACAGTTTATTTTCCTCAGTGAAAACAGTGGTGAAGAAAATATTTAATAGCTTGGCTTTATCCTCATCGCTTTCTGCAACTCCCCCTCATTGCTATGTAGAGGGCCGACTCCTTCATGTTTATATTTTTACCATTTATATAATTGAAAAACATTTTAGGGTTAGTTTTGCTCTCTTTGGCAATTAATCTCTCAGTCTCTAGTTTGGCAGTTTTTATTAGTTTTTACATATTCTATTTTTTTCCTTATAGTTTATCAGTGCTTCCTGGCTCCCCTCCTGTTTTAGTGATTTATATGCTTTCTTTTTGTCATTTATTGCTTTTTTTACGGTTCTATTTATCCACATTGGTTTCTTCTTATTTCTTAGCCTTTTATTTCTATAAGGTATGCATCGATCACAATTTGATGTTATAATGCTTTTAAAAATCTCCCATTTTGTGGTTGTATTTTTATTTTTGAGGACTATGTCCCAGTTAATTGGGCCTATGGCCTCTCTTAGTTGGCTAAATTTTGCTTTTTTGAAGTCCGGTATTCTTGTTCCTCCCTGTAGAAACTCTCGTTTGAAGGATAATTGGAAGGTTATTACTTTATGGTCACTATTTCCCAGGTGTCCCCCGACCTGCACGTCTGTTGTTCTATCAGGTCTATTGGTTAATAGTACTAAGTCCAGTATGGCCGTCCCTCTAGTGGGGTCCTGAACCATTTGGGAAAGGTAATTGTCTTTGGCTATTGCCAAGAACCTGTTTCCTTTATGGGATGTACAGGTTTCAGTTTCCCAGTCTATATCTGGGTAGTTGAAGTCCCCCATAATAACCACCTGATTATGGTTTGCCGCCTTGTTTATCTCGTTTAGTAATAGATTTTCTGTGGCCTCTGGTATATTAGGTGGTTTATAGTAAACTCCTATTAGTAATTTATTATTGTTTTTGGCTCCATTTATCTCCACCCACAATGACTCCACATTTTCGTGTCCCTCACAGATGTCTTCCCGGAGTGTGGGCTTTAGAGAGGACTTTATGTAAAGGCAGACCCCTCCCCCTCTCGGTTTTGACGATCCTTTCTGAACAGATTGTAACCTTGTACATTAACTGCCCAGTCATAGCTATCATCCAGCCATGTCTCAGTTATTCCCACTATGTCATAATCCTCCTCACACATCACTAATTCCAGTTCCCCAGTTTTATTAGTCAGGCTTCTGGCATTAGTATACATACATTTGAGAGGTTTATGCATATTTTTTGCCCTACACCTTTCCTTCTGAACTTTTCTAGGCCCTCCTTCCATTTCTCCCCCAGTCCCACTACCTTGCCCCCGGTCTCTATCTGCACTATCTTCCCCTCCTATAATGTAATTTCTCACCCCCCAGTCCCTAGTTTAAACACTCCTCCAACCTTCTAGCCATCTTTCTCCCCAACACGGCTGCCCCTTCCCCATTGAGGTGCAGCCCGTCCCTACGATAGAGCCTGTAGCCGATAGCAAAGTCGGCCCAGTTCTCCATGAACCCAAAACCCTGCTTCCTACACCAGTTCTTGAGCCACTTGTTAACCTCTCTAATCTCCCGCTGCCTCTCTTGTGTGGCCCGTGGTACAGGCAGTATTTCGGAAAATACTACCTTTGAGGTCCTTGCCCTAAGCTTTTGACCTAAATCCCTGAAATCATTCTTAAGGACGCTCCACCTTCCTCTAACTTTGTCATTGGTTCCGATATGGACCATGACCGCTGGATCTTCTCCAGCCCCTCCCAGTAATCTGTCAACCCGATCTGCGATGTGTCGAACTCTAGCGCCAGGAAGACAGCACACTGTTCGGCGATCACGATCTTTGTGACAGATCGCCCTATCTGTTCCCCTAATAATTGAGTCTCCCACTACCAGCACCTGTCTGGCCTGCCCTGCTCTCCTGGTCCCCTGCTTACTGGAGCTGACATTCCCCTGACCGGCAGAGGAAGTGTCTGGCTGCAGCGGTGCTGTCCCTGAGCTGCCATCCCCCTCATCTGCCAAGCGTGCAAACTTGTTGGGGTGTGTCAGATCAGGGCTAGCCTCCCTGGCACTCTTCCCTCTACCCCGCTTTCTTACTGTCACCCAGCTAGCTACCTCACTCTCCTCAGCCTCCTCGCTACCACCCTCCCCACATCTACCCCAAAGACTGCTTGCTCAGTGAGCAGCAAACTCTTTGCAAATTGTCAGTGGCTCTCAGTGTTGCAATATGCCCATTTAGAGACTCGATGTGCGATTCCAAGCGGGTAATTTGCTCACATTTTGAACAAAGATATGCACCCTCAAGCGGCTGTTCCAGGACTGCATACATCATGCAAGATGTGCACTGGACGGCATTGTCAGTTGTGCAAGACATACTAATGGGGATTACACCACAAAAACAAAAAAAAATACAATATAATCTAGTTACAAGAACTGGCGAATTTCAGTCCCCCACTGAAATCCCTGAATCTGAAGTCACTTAATCTTAAGTCACACTTACACAACCACACACTTAATCAACCACGCGTCGCGACCAACCTCGCGTTATATATATATCTACTTATATAAGTATGCTGTAAATGAAACTCAAATACACCAGCCTGTTTTTTCCCTCTGGATTCAAAAAAAAAAATTGTCTCAAGAAACATTGATGTGTTCTTAAAGTTGCCTAGGCGCACTTCAGTCATCAAATATGACATAGTCACCAAGCCACGGGTACAAGTTAATTTAAAACCATATAGGGTACCTGAAGTTCAGAGACAAGCTATATCTGAAGAGGTAAAAAAGATGTTAGAACTTGGGGTGATTGAAGAATCGCAAAGTGAGTGGTCCAATCCCATAGTTCTAATCCCAAAGCCAGATGGTACAGTGAGATTCTGTAATGATTTCCGAAAATTAAATGAGGTCTCAAAGTTTGATGCATACCCAATGCCAAGAGTGGATGAATTAATTGAGAGACTTGGCCATGCAAGGTATTTCTCTACTCATGACCTCACCAAGGGATACTGGCAAGTGCCCCTTAATGATGGCGCTAAAGAAAACTGCTTTTGTTGCTCACGAAGGCCTTTTCCAGTATGTCACCATGCCCTTCGGGTTACATGGGGATCCAGCAACCTTCCAAAGGTTAATGGATATCGTCCTTAAACCCCATTGTAGATATGCTTCAGCTTATCTGGATGACATCATCATTTTTAGTGATGACTGGGCGATTCATTTACCAAAAGTGCAGGCAGTGTTGGATTCCCTCCGGGCAGCCAGGTTAACATCAAACCCTAAGAAATGTGCTTTAGGTTTTGAGGAAGCACGTTATCTAGGGTAATAATTGGAAGAGAAGTAATAAAGCCTCAGGTGAACAAGGTAGACGCCATCCAAAATTGGCCCCGACCCATAACCAAAAAACAAGTGCAAGCCTTTTTAGGAATTGTGAGGGTACTACCGTAGGTTTATTTACTGCTACTATTGCAGTACCCTTAACAGATCTAACAAAGGGAAGTAAGTTGGCCATGGTAAAATGGAGCACAGATGCTGAGAATGCATTTCAGGAATTAAAATCCATCCTTTGCAGACAACCAGTGTTGATGACTCCAGATTTCAAAAAGGTGTTTACTGTACAGACCGACACTTCTGATGTAGGTTTAGGGGCAGTCCTGTCAAAGAAGGTTGAGGGAGAAGAACACCCGTTACATACCTGAGTAGAAAACTTACTCCTGCAGAGAAAAATTATAGTACTGTCGAGCGGGAATGTCTGGCAATTAAATGGGCTTTAGAAACCCTGAGATATTTCTTGTTGGGTCGACAGTTCAGATTGGTTATAGATCACTCCCCCTTACATGGATGAGTCAGGCCAAGGAGAGTCACAAGATGGTTTCTGACTTTACAAAACTTTAAATTTGTGGTTAAGCACAGGTCAGGCAAACTGCAAGGGAATGCCAATGCCTTATCAGAACACACTGTTTGATGAGTAAAAGTGTTCAGCCCCACAGGCTCGAACAAAGGGGAGAGTATGTGAGATAGAGACTGGAAAAGTTGTAGAAAATCGTTATATTTCACCTAGGTTTCTTTCGTATACCATGTACTAGGTTCCAGGAAGTGGATATCTTAACAAGAAAAGCTGGATGGGATATCAGAAATCTAGGAAAGATGGGTTACCTTAGCAAAATATACTTTGCTGAGGACTTTGGTAAATGGTGTTGTCGGGCCTGGATTTTAATGGAATGAGGATGCAGGTTGGTAGTGGGGCTGCTAATTCCCTTCCTGTCCAGAACAGGTTTCTTATAGAGCTCCCAGCCAGGTGATTGAGCTCAGCTCATTTGCGAGCTATAAAGGTCTGCACTATGAGCATATGTGTGTGAGGGGAACTGGCTGAACAGACTGTTTTTCGCCACTGCTGTTGAAGTCTGCTAAAGCGACAAAAGAGACTCAGTAAGTGCACTTTTGGTTGTGTCGAGTGTCTGGTAGCAGGCGCGCGTATAGTAAGAGTGATTTTCTGTTTAGTTAGAGCTTAGCCAAGCAGGAATTTATTTAGTGTTTTGCCTGCATTTAAAAGGCCTTATATTTTGCTTGTGGATGTGAATAAAAAAACAGGCAAAGCCCTGTGTTAACTGTGCCATTGTGTCATTGTCTTTCATTGCCGTGCCTACCACTATTGAGCTAATTCTCACAGCATGCAAAATCCTGCAGTCCACCGAGGAGTTGATCTATCATCCGTTGGAAGGTAGCGGAGCATTTTTCATCCTGAATGGCATTACCCAGAACTGGTAAAGGCCGAGCGGGGTGATGATGGCCAACTTACCTATAGTCCACACAAAATCGTGTCGTGCCATCCCGTTTTGGGACTAGTACTACAGGGGAAGCCCAGGGGCTTGCTGATGGTTTGTCACCCCTAACTCAAGCATCTCCCTAATCTCTGCTCTTATCCTTCTTGCACAGCTCTGGGAATCCTATAGGCTGATTGTCTCAGGGGCTTTTGCCCGAGGTCTCTACCTTGTGCACTGCCAAGTGAGTGTATCCAGGGAGTGTTGAGAACATCTCTTTCCGGTCATGGAGTAATTCTCTGACCTGTTCTTGTTTCTGGGGTCCTAACCCATCTCCTAACTGAACATCTTCCACCCCCAGAACAGTTACTGATTGCGGGAAGCTCCAGCATCGGCAGGTATTCGGAGTCCCTGGTGGCAGGAGCACATATGGCGGCTACTGCCTCAGCCCTCTCGTAATAGGCCTTCATCATATTGATGTGGAATGTCCTATTAATTCCTGTGTCTGCACAGCTGGCGACCACATAAGTATTGTCGCACAACTGTTTTACCACCTGATAGGGGCCCTGCCAGAGGCCTGTAGTTTATTTTGCTTTAAGGGTTTTAGTACCAGGACTTTCTGTCCGACACAAAAAGTGCGATTCCAAGCAGATCTATCATACCAAACCTTCTACTGACTGGGCTGATTGCATATTCTCATGGACTAGCTCGGTAAGTTCCTGCAGTCGCCCCCTGAGTTCCAAGACGTAACTAAGGATGGGGAGGCCTTCCGGATCCTCACCCCCTTCCCACTGGGCCCTCACTAAGTCTAAGGGTCCCCTAACCCTTCGCCAATACAACATCTCAAATGGGGAAAATCCTGTGGACTCTTGAGATACCTCCTTGTAGGCGAACAGTAGGTGGGGAAGATATTTCTTCCAATCCTTCCTACTCTCCATGAAGGCCCGAAGTAGCTGCTTTAGGGTCCCGTTAAAATCTTCTGCACAGCCCGTTAATTTGGGGGAGGTAGGGGTGCTCTAGAGGGATTTAATACCACAAAGGTGTCAGAGCTGCTGGGTCAGCTCTGTAGTGAAGTGATTTCCCTGATCAGACAATATCTCCTGGGGAAATCCTACTCAAGTGAACACCCGCAGTAAGGCATCAGCAACCGTGTCAGCCTGGATATTGAATAGGGGAATGGCTTCCGGGTAGCAGGTGGCGTAATCCACTACTCGCACTGGGACGGGCCAGTGGGCCAATTATGTCTAATGCTATCCGGCTAAAGGGTTCCCTAATTATCGGCATGGGGTGCAGAGAGGCTTTTGGGTGATCCCCGCCTTTCCTACCCTCTGGCAGGTCTCATAGGTCGGCAGTATTCTCGTACCTCTGCATGTAACCTAGGCCAGAAGAAAGCACGAGACAACCGACTCTGAGTCTTAGCTATCTCTAAATGTCCAGCCAAGGGGATATCGTGAGCCCAGCCTCAATATTTCCTGTCTGTACTTCTTGGGTATGACTAGTTGATTGTGGGGGCCCTCGTGCTTCCTCTTTCCCACCAATTCAGTGTAACGATAAAAGCCCCCTCCCACTCTATTCCGTCTTCCCCTAACCCCCCATGGATCCTTGCCCGCCCTGTACCAATAGCACGACGCTAAAGTAGGGTCACTCAGGGTTTCTTATCTAAAGTCAGAGGGAGAATACCAGTACATGGGGTTGTCAAGTCGGGGTAACATGGGAGAATCTGGTCTTACCTGGGTCCCCATAGGAGTGGAGTTGCTTTTTAGGTGGTTTTGTTGTCGGGTGGTCACGGCCATGGCAGTCTCTGGTGCAAATGAGAAATCAAATGCCCCAAGTCATTTCCCAAAAGTACATCAGCGGGTAATTGACGGTGTATCCCTACTTGCACTTGTCGCTTCCCTGAGCCCCAATCCAGGTGAACTCTGGCGGTGGATAAACACAGCACCTTGCCCCCTGCTACCCTGACTGCCACAGTCTGGCCGGTTTGGGCCGACTGAGGGATCATGTGAGGCTGAATAAGGGTAATTGTAGCCTCAGAATCATGAAGTCCCTCGGCCGACTGGCCATTAACCCATACCACCTGATGATGGTGCTGCCGATTATCTTCAGCTGCAGACTAGACGGGATCAGCCTCGAGACAGCTCACCACACTCTTCCTGAACATCTAGAGGGTTGGCCTCATTCTGGAGGCAATAAGTCGCTGACCTGGATGACTGGGCAGTCTCTTGGTACATCGGGGATCGGTTAGGGCAATAACGTTGCAGCCCACCATCTGATTACATGTATAGCACTTAGGCCTGGTAGAAGGTTTTGATCAGGCTAAGGGTATAGAGACAGCCCACTGAGATACTGGAGTTAGGCTCGAGGTCAGTAGTGGATAGTGCTGGCCTCCAATGGACCTCCGAGAGTCAGATATTCATCGGCCAAAGTCGCCGCTTGCTGTACCGTCTGTTGCCGCTTATCTTGCACCCAATCCCATACTATCAGAGGGGTGTGGTCAAAGAACTGCTCTAAGAGAACTAGCTGGGTGGCGTCCTCTATGGTATGAGCATGGCTTCCCTGTAACCAGCCCTTGAGGTTCTGCTGCAGACGATGTGCCCACTCCATGTAGGTAATATTGCCTTGTTTCTGAGATTCTCAAAACTTAATATGGCTGTCTTTAGGGAGTAATGGCAAATTGGGCTAGCAGTGCTTCTTTTACCCGGTCATAATCCATGGTGTCCTCATCCTCCATGGCCTGATCCGCATCCGCAGCTTGCCAGTTAGGTTACTCACCAGTAAGGCGACCCAATCTTTGGGACAGCACTTTGTGTATCTGGCACAGCCTCTCAAAGTCCTGGAGGAACTTTTCTATTTCCTCCTCTCCTTCCTTAAACAATTTTAATGCGCAAAAGTGCCATTTACGGAAAGGTGGCGTATCTCTAGGTGTTGTCTCTGATCGCCACATTTCTGCCATTCTCCACTCATGTTGTCGCTCTAATTATCTCTCTTGTCACTCTAGTTCTCTCTTGCCGCTTATCCTGCAGCTGGACGTATCTGATGGCATTCTGTATGGTTGTCTCGGATGGGTTGGTGCCATATAATGCCAACCACTCTCTAACTCGTTGCTAAAACAAGTCTTCCACAGACCGAGCTCCAGCATCACCATCCCTCTGATCCATCTCAGCTAACTCACTGATCAGGGTGGCCTTGTTCTTTGTCCCAGCAGTCCCTCCTCAGCTCTCAAGTAAATCTTTCAGCGTGTCTCTCCTGCAGGCTGCGTAGCTGGTCATTCCTTGTGTTGATTTGGAGTGTCCCAGTAACTGGAGAGCCAATCCCACCGCTGCCACCAATGTAACGAGCCCATACTCACTCTGTTCTGCTCTCATGGCACTCCCTGATATGACCACAATATCTGCTGGTTCCGCTGTTGATGATCCCGCCTCAAATGACCACTAGTGTCTTTTAAATTCTCACAGAACTAACACCAGTCAGGCTGTATGTGAGTTCAAACTGACAAAATTCTTTATTAAATGCACCACATATAGTTATATTGACAGTTGAAACACCTCTTTCTATTGGTCAATTGTAAAACCCCTCTGATTGGCTATGCAAGTGAGGTAAGCAAGGATTAGTTCAAGAGCTTGGCTGGGAGGCAGATGGGTGTGGCCATTGTCACAGAGAGATTCAAACCATGACAAGACAAGTTACCTCATTCACAAGTACTATGGGTACAAAAAGAACGACAGCAGGAAAAAGACCTGACACATATGTCGAGATTGACTAAGAAATGGTTCTATGACAATGAAGTAGAGGTGCTTGATTCGCCTCCGCATTCTCCAGACCTCAACTCAATTGAATACTTGTGGCTACAGTTGAAGAAAAAGCTCTATTCATACCCAAGTGAGTCGGCCAGTATGCACCAACATTGGGAATGTGTAGAAGAAACCTTGGAACAGATTTCAGTTGAGACATGCTTGAATCTGCATGCCCAGAATGATTCAGGCAGTGTTGAAAGCCAAATGTGTATTGACAAAATACTAACAAAAGAATAAAAATTTTAATTCAGAATTTTAGGAGCAAAATAATAACAATGCAGTTACATGACAATAATCTGCATAAATAATCTAATGCTAAATAGTTGGAAGTCCAATTTAAGCTGTAGTGGATGGTGAGATATAGAGCCTGAAAGTCAAAACTTCAAAACATTGTTACGCTTTTGCTCGTCAGGTCTATGGGAGTTTTGGTTGGTGATTTAAACTGGAGAGAAGGTTTTGCCGTAGCCATGCCTGCCAAGGTTAATAGAAGTATACTGTGCATCTGTCACATCTCTACTGAGAAATGCTCACCAAAGGCTTCAATCATAACTTGTGTCTCTAAGACCACTGTGAGCCCACAGCTGGAAGGATGCTGGAGGAGATAGTTGTCCAGATAGAAACCCTTTGAAAGTTGGGTTTCCCTTGCCTGGATTTTTTAAGGAATTGGAAAGTTGGAGTCATTGGCATGCCTATTGCCTAACATGGAGGAAGAGTGTGTGGTTTCTATGGGGCTTGGGTGGGCAAGGCTACCTACTTCTATTATCAACGTAAATCCATGGACATTTCCGGTACCCCAGTGGTTGGCAGTGACCAATTATTTTGTCCTTCAATATATAATGCCAATGTTACTTTATAATTCTTTCAATTTCCTTATAGTGTGAATCAAAAGGTAAAATAATCTGTTTAATATCTTCTTTCATTTGTTCTTTCACTACATCTACTTTTGATAAAGATGGATTTGTAATCCTTTGTGGATAATCCTTAATTAAAAATTGGTCTGTCAATTGTTTTGTCTCTTCTTCAAATCTATCATTCTCGGTACAGTTCCGCTTTAAACGATGGAGTTGGCTGGTAGGTATATTCATCAGCTATCTTGGTAAATAGCAGATTGAATATGAAATGTAACTATTTTTAGTTACAGGTTTGTAAGTACTGCAAATAATCTTATGATTCTCTATTGCGATTAAAGATCCAAAAATTCAATCTGATTTCTACTTATATTCGAGGAAAATTTTAGATTCCTCTAATTATTAATTCTCCTAAAAAAAACTTTTAAATCTTCCTCAGATTTTTGCCAAATAAATAAAATATCATCTATGTAGCACCACCAGTGTACCAGGCTGTCCCCAGTCTAGGCGCAATGGTCTCACTGTCCCACTGCACCATAAATAGATTAGCATAGCTGGAGGCAAACCTGGTACCAATAGAAGTGCCCCTTTTCTGTATATAAAAATCTAATTCATAATAAAAATAATTATGTGTTAAATAATGTATAAATACACCTTCTGCTATGAATTTAATTTGGTCCTCATGTAATTTTCCATTCATCCTCAATCTTGTGTTCAGTGCTTCAATGCCCTGAATGAACTCTGTTATGAATGGATACGGTTGTATTATCTTTAACATACCCAAGACGGATCCGTCATTAACTCCATTGAAAGTCAACGGGTGATGGATCAGTTTTCTATTGTGTCAGATTCTGTCAGAAAAAACGGATCCGTCCCCAATGACTTGCATTGTTGGTCATGAGGAATCTGTCTTGCTCCTCATCCCAGTATCTCCGGTACGAGAACAGAACGGAATGCATTTTCGAGGATTCTGTTCTGTTCAGTTACGTTTTGTCCCTATTGACAATCAATGGTGACAAAATGGAAGCGTTCTTTTTTTTCCGATATTGTGACCCTATGACGGATTTCAAGTTTTAATTTTCCTTAAATATGCTTCTACCCATTTACAAAAAGTGGCAATTTATTGATACATTTTTGACTTCTGTTTTTATTCCGTATGTTGATATTTAGAGGGTGCTGCTATTTCTTTCCCACACTGGTCTTCTGTATAATTTTTTTAGATGTAATTTTCTCACTAATTTCGCTATTCTTAGATATGTATAAAAAATTTTAAAAGATGTGGTAGGTGCATACTTTAAGCATTTATTTAAAGGGGTTGTCCGGGTTCAGAGCTGAACTCGGACCTACCCAGAATTTCACCCAAGCAGCCTCCTTGACATGCTCCAATGTTTTCTTTTGAATCGCGCAGGCCAAAGGCATTTTGTGAAGTTCTGGTGAACTAATGGGCTCTTCTTCAGGCTGCCAGGCAGAGGCTTCTGCCAAAGAGAATATTAAAAGCAGGGGCGTAGCTAAAGGCTCATGGGCCTTGGAGCAAGATTTTAGCTCAGGCCCCCTTCCCCTCAGGGCTTTGTGGCCAGTTGCAGGGAAGCACATAGCTTTGTGCTGCTTGAAGCATAAGTGAAACAGCATCCCCATGCCAAATTTTTGACCTAACTCTTTCCCTCCAGCCAGAGATGTAACTTGACCAACATGCACTTTGCACTTTCTATAATACTGGTGTCTTCTTATGCAGCACAAGGGTCCTTGGGCCCCTAAGGCTCCTGGGCCCGGTAGCGAATGTTACCTCTGCACTTCTTATAGCTGCTCAGCCTGATAAAAAAAATGTCTCCATTTGAGAGTAATTAAGACAGTTCCTTATTTGTCTGTGTTAATCCTAAATTTCAGCCATCAGCTAAGCTTCCTACTACACAATGGTTCCAAAAGGTTTAATAGTCATTTGAATGGAAGGAAACTGAGCTGGTGGCTTCTTCTGGCATATAAAATTTTGTTTGCACTCAGATTATTCACTGTTTGAGTTGTGTCCTATGAAAATCACACATGACATATTAATATAAACTTGCAGGGAATTAAATGTCAATCCTAACTGTGCTATGTTGCCAAAACCATTATCTACAATTATATACACATAGTGCACTAAATACCACTCAGTCTTGTATATTCTAAATTCTTATTCTACCACATATTTACAAGGGTCAAAGAAACAGGTAGGTTAATGTCACCCACCAAAGCAACAGGCGATTATCTTAAATGTAGGTCCCTGGCACCCAGACAGAGGAGAGGGCAATGCACGTCAAAAGAGGCTTCATGTCACCCACGAATGCAGCAGGCCACTTTCAGTAATTTAGGCCCTAGCACCCTGACAGAGAAGAGAGGTCCCGTAACAGCAAAGCGGGCTTCATGTCACCTAGCAATGAAACAGGCGATTATCATCAATGTAGGCTGCAGGCACCCAGACAGAGGAGAGAGTCCTGTAACAGCAAAACAGGCTTCATGTCACCCAGCAATGCAACAGGCGATTATCTGAAATGTAGGCTGCAGGCACCCAGACAGAGGAGAAAGGTCCTGTAACAGCAAAACAGGCTTCATGTCACCCAGCAATGCAACAGGCGATTATCTGAAATGTAGGCTGCAGGCACCCAGACAGAGGAGAGAGGTCCTGTAACAGCAAAACTGGCTTTATGTCACCCAGCAATGCAACAGGCGATTATCTGAAATGTAGGTTGCAAGCACCCAGACAGAGGAGATAGGTCCTGTAACAGCAAAACAGGCTTCATGTCACCCAGCAATGCAACAGGCGATTATCTGAAATGTAGGCTGCAGGCACCCAGACAGAGGAGAGAGGTCCTGTAACAGCAAAACAGGCTTCATGTCACCCAGCAATGCAACAGGCGATTATCTGAAATGTAGGCTGCAGGCACCCAGACAGAGGAGAGAGGTCCTGTAACAGCAAAACAGGCTTCATGTCACCCAGCAATGCAACAGGCGATTATCTGAAATGTAGGCTGCAGGCACCCAGACAGAGTAGAGAGGTCCTGTAACAGCAAAACAGGCTTCATGTCACCCAGCAATGCAACAGGCAATTATCTGAAATGTAGGCCCTTAGCACCCAGACAGAAGAGAGGGCAATGCACGGCAAAAGAGGCTTCATGTCACCCAGCAATGGAACAGGCCATTTTCAGTAATTTATGCCCCTGGCACCCAGACAGATGTCAAAGAAAGGTTACTTTCACCCACCAAAGCAACAGGCGATTATCTGAAATGTAGGCCCCTGGCACCCAGACAGAGGAGAGAGGTCACGTAACAGCAAAACAGGATTTATGTCACCCACCAATGGAACAGGACATTTTCAGTAATTTAGGCCGCAGGCACCCAGACAGAGGAGAGTGGTCACGTAACAGCAAAACAGGATTCATGTCACCCACCAATGGAACAGGCCATTTTCAGTGATTTAGGCCCCTGACACCAAGACAGAGGAGAGAGGTCACGTAACAACAAAACAGGCATCATGTCACCCAGCAATGCAGCAGTCGATTATCATAAATGTAGGCCCCTGGCACTCAGACAGAGGAGAGGTCAATGCATGGCAAAAGAGGTTAATGTCACCCAACAAAGCAACAGGCGATTATTATAAATGTAGACCGCAGCCACCCAGACAGAGGAGAGGTCAATGAACGGCAAAACAAGCTTCATGTCACCCACCAAAGCAACAGGCCATTTTCAGTAACTTAGGCCGCAGGCACCCAGACAGAGGAGAGATTCATTCCAATTGGGGTTGTCCACGAAATAACGGTACAAATAAAAAAAGGATTTAATGAATAAGTGCACTGGAGTACAAGAAAGTATGGTTGAGGCGGTTATAAATGTCTATTCTACACAAGGTATGGACAAGGCCTGGTTCATTTTATTGAACGTGAGCTTGTTGACATTGGCTGTGGACAGGTGGCTGCGTTTGTCTGTAGTGGCGTCCCCTGCCGTGCTAAATACGGGAATTAAGGTGGGCACGTTGTCTTTGTACCAGGGATCCAGCAGGGTGGCAACCCAGTAGTCAGCACAAGTCACAATGTGGGCAATTCTGCTGTCGTTGCGCAGGCACTGCAGCATGTAGTCAGCTATGTGTGCCAGGCTGCTCAGAGGTAAGGATAAATTGTCCTCTTTAGGTGGTGTATTGTCTGTGTCCTCCATATCCCCCAGCCACGCTCCAGTGATGACCCTGAGATGCATTGGGTGCCATCCTGCAATGAACCCGGTTCCTCCTCCTCCTCTACTTCATCCTCCTGTGTACCTGGCCCCTGCTGGTGCAGGAACCCACCTGCTGATGTTTACCCGGACTGTGCTAAAGTTGGGGGTGAGGTTCTTTCGATAACTGGATGTGGGGGTGGTAAAAGAGGAGGAGGATGCAGAGTAAGAGAAGGAGGCAACAGGAGGCAAAGAATAATGCCCTGCAATCCTCGGTGGGGGAAGGGCATGTGTCAAATCACTATCCGCCTCGAGCCCAGCCGCCACTACGTTTACCCAGTGTGCAGTTAGGGAGATATAGCGGCCCTGGCCGTGCTTACTGGTCCATGTATCTGTGGGTATGTGAACCTTGACACAGATGGTGTCGTGCAGCGCACACTTGATTTTATCCTCCACTTGGTTGTGCAGGGAGGAAACGGCTCGGCTGGAAAAGTAGTGGTGGCTGGGAAGTACGTACTGTGGGACAGCCACCACCATCAGCTGTTTGAAACAGTCCATCTCCAAAAGATGGAAAAATAGCCTTTTAAAGGCCAGTAATTTTGAAATGCTGGCATTCAGGGCCAGTGCTCGAGGGTTGGTAGGTGGGTATTTCCTCTTTCTCTCCAATGTTTGGGAGATGGACAGATGAATGCTGCCATGTGACATGGTGGAGATGCTTGGTGATGGTGATGTATGTGGTGGTGTTGGTGGGACATCCTCTGTTTGCTGGTCGCCAGGTGCCACTGTGACGCCAGAGGTGGAGGGAGAGGGAGAGCCAGCAGCAGAAGAGGAAGCAGGAGGAGCTTACACCAGGTCGAGCATCCTTAAAAATGATTTCAGGGATTTAGGTCAAAAGCTTAGGGCAAGGACCTCAAAAGTTAGTATTTTCCGAGATACTGCCTGTACCAAGGGCCACACAAGAAAGGCAGTGGGAGATTAGGGAGATTAACAAGTGGCTCAAGAACTGGTGTAGGAAGGAGGGGTTTGTGTTGGGGAGAAAGATGGCTAGAAGGTTGGAGGAGTGTTTAAACTAGGGACTGGGGGAGGGTATTTGCGTTATAGGAGGGGAAGATAGTGCAGTTAGATACCGGGCATGCTAGTGGGACTGGGGAAGGAATGGAAGGAGGGACTAAAACAGTTCAGAAGGAAAGGTGTAGGGTTAAAAATATACAAAAACCTCTTAATTGTATGTACACTAATGCCAGAAGGCTGACTAACAAAACTGGGGAACTGTAATTAGTGATGTGTGAGGAGGACTATGATATAGTGGGAATAACTGAGACATGGCTGGATGATAGCTATGACTGGGCAGTTGATGTAAAGGGTTACAGTCTGTTTAGAAAGGATTGTCAAAACCGGAGAGGGGAGGGGTCTGCCTTTATGTAAAGTCCTATCTAAAGCCCACAGTCCGAGAAGATATAAGTGAGGGACAGGAACATGTGGAGTCACTGTGGGTAGAGATACATGGAACCAAAAACAATAAATTACTAATAGGAGTTTACTATAAACCACCTAATATACCAGAGTTCACAGAAAATCTATTACTAAACGAGATAGATACGGCTGCAAATCATAATGAGGTTGTTATTATGGGGACTCCAACTACCCAGATATAGACTGGGAAAATGAAAGCTGTACATCGCATAAAGGAAACAGGTTCTTGGCAATAACGAAAGACAATTACCTTTCCCAACTGGTTCAGGACCCGACTAGAAGGACAGCCATACTGGACTTAGTATTAACCAATAGACCTGACAGAACAACAGATGTGCAAATTGGGGGACACCTGGGAAATAGTGACCATAAAGTAATAACCTTCCAATTATCATTCAAAAGAGCATTTCTACTGGGAGAAACAAAAATACCAAACTTCAAAAAAGCTAAATTTAGCCTACTAAGCAAGGTCATAGGCCTATCTAACTGGGACAAAGTCCTCAAAAACAAAAATACAGCCACAAAATGGGATATCTTTAAAAGCATCCTAAATTCTCTTTGTGAGAAGTACATACCGTATGGGATAAAAAGGTTAAGGAACAAAAAGAAACCAATGCGGATAAATAGAAATGTAAAGAATGCAATAAATGACAAAAATAAAGCATATAAATCACTAAAACAGGAGGGTAGCAAGGAAGCACTGAAAAATTATAAGGAAAAAAATAGAACATGTAAAAAACAAATAAAAGCGGCCAAACTAGAGGCCAAGAGATGAATTGTCAAAGAGAGTAAAACTAACCCTAAAATTAATTATATAAATGTTAAAAAGTATCAATCTAAAGGTGTTGGCCCTTCAAAGAGTAATGAAGGGGGAGTTGCAGAGAGCGACGAGGAGAAAACAAAGCTGTTAAATCTTTTTTTCTCCAATGTATTCACTGAGGAAAATAAACTGTCAGATGAAATGCTGAATGTAAAAATAAATCCCCCATTAAAAGTGTCCTGTCTGACCCAAGAATAAGTACAACAGTGACACAGCATACACACCCGTATCCTAAGGGAAGTAAGTAATGTCATAGCCAGACCCTTATTTCTTATATTTGCGGACTCTATACTGACAGGGAATGTTCCACAGGATTGGCGCATAGCAAATGTAGTGCCAATATTCAAAAAGGGTCCAAAAACAGAGCACGGAAACTATAGGCCGGTAAGTTTAACATCTGATGTGGGGAAACTGAAGGTTTTCTGATGCTCTATTTAATGGTAGAAATGTCAAATGTGTATTTGGGCGGGTTATTTCAAACTGTTTTGTGGACCAAGAATTAAATTTTCTTTTCCCTGAAACACACTGATGCACTATTTCCCTGCAGAAATATTAAATATGTATGTGTACGCTGTATGCTCAACTGCTTCGTGAAGCAAGAATATTGCTTTTTTCCCACACAAAAAATATATTCACTATTTCACTGCAAAATGGTCAAATGTGTATTTTCCTAATACATATTGAATGATTTGTGGATGCTGTAATCAAAATAGTACCATCAAAGACTGCAGTGGATTTAAATATATGTAAAATGTTTAATGTTTTCTATATTTTTATTTTATTTATATTTATTTTATATATATATCCAGCAAGGGGCCTGCTGGGAATGCTTTGATAATATTAAATGTTATATATAATTATCATTTATAGGAGATTGTGATAGCTAGGTGGAGGTGTGCCTGTCAATATTAAATATTATACATAATATAACAATACATAACTGCAGATACCCCCAAGTCTGGGGTACTTAATATATTTGGTATCTCGTTGCAGCACATAATACTTTACATGGATGGCCATGTCATTCCTGGTGTTCTACACAGAGAGATATTTTTACCTCTGATTTTGCAAATGTGGAAGGAAGGGGTGATTGTCGAAACAGAACCTTATTTCATCTTGCAGAAGAAAGATTAAAGGAGTTTTCAAGTTCTTACAGTTTGATAATCTATCCTCAAGTGAGGTCTTCAATAACAGATTGTTGGGGGTTCAGCAGCCAGCACCCCACCGATCAGCCCGTTTGGGCAGCTGCTGGCTCCAGGAACTATACAGTGCAAGAAGCAGACAGCTCTGAACACTGCGGCTGTGCCAGGGTGGTGCAGCTCAGCTCCCATTCAAGCGAATACACTGGCACCAAAAACACTCAGTGTATGGAGTCTTCTGCACCATACATTGTATATATTCTGTCCAAAATGGCTGACTGTGGTGGTGAGGGATGTTAAACCTCTTTGACCTTATATTGATGAAATAAGGATAACGATAGCCTATCAATATTTGTAGTCCCAATACTGTATACGCTGTATAACTCTGCTATGCAAACAGTAGGCAGAAGACAGAGGATCCTCATCTATGTGGACGGGAAGTCTTGTTTATTGTTTTAACCTATTACAAAATCAAGTATTAAAATGAATTTCCTTAACTATTGCTTCCCTTTGGATTGGTATCAATGTGCAATAAAAAGCATCTGTAAAATAAATGGTATTTGTACACTGTATAGAACAATCAGAGATTGAGAAGGAAGTGATAGATGCCAAATAAAATCTGATATATAGCATGCTTACACTATACCTACCATGCTTAATGTGTCGGAAGGTAGCGTTTATATATACATATATATACACAGTAGAGATGTCACCATGTCATCATATGTTTCTGCTCCCGGGAGCGATAGTAAGGCATGGTGCAATGGAAATCAAGTCCAGAGAGTCAGGGTTTGCAGTAACCAGTGTGCCATGCCAGGGCGGACACAGACAGCAGAGGGCCCCAGTGCAATGGATGTACCACACATACAAATATAAAAATATATGTGCAAATAAAAACATCTTGTTAATATGGGTCAATATCTACAATATGTATATATATATTTTTTCATACTAGACCACACCTCTAACTCCACCCAAAGTTTAACTATACACAACCAGTCCCCTTAATGCCCTCACATAATAATTATTCCCCCTTTTTGACAGTACATAGTAGTTATGCCCACGCTGTGCCACCTTCACAGCAGTTATGCCCAGATATGTGCCCCTTCACACTAGTTAAGCCCAGATTTGTGCCCCCTCACAGTAGTTATGCCCAGATATGTGCCTCCTTACAGTAGTTACGCCCAGATATGTGCCTCCTCACAATAGTTATGCCTAGATATTTGCCTCTCATAGTAGTAATGGCCAGATATGTGCCCCTCATAGTAGCTATGCCTAGATATTGTCCCCCTTCACAGTAGCAGTGTGATGTCTGACACTACATTGTGCTACTGCTGTGAAGCCAGGCCATATTTAGATTTGATGCTGTCCTAGGCACTTTAGTGCCGGTTTCCCCCCCCCCCACTGAAGTCCATTGACGGTAAAATGCTCCATAGGCCTTTAGCTATCCCTCAGGACTCCCTCATACGCTTGCACAATTAAAGGGCTGACCTGTTACATGTTCACTTGGCAGCTGAAGGCATCTGTGTTAGTCCTATGTTCTTAAGTGCCGGCATTGCTGAGAAAAATGATGTTTTATTATATGTAAATAGAGGCGATACTATTACACTTTGAGGCTCCGCTCTCTCCGTAACTGCCGCACCCTCTGCACTTTAACATGGTCCAGTGTGATGACATTTTCACTGCCAGGCCCTGTCAAAGTAGACAGGGAGTGGCAGTTGCAGAGACAGCAGAGACTCTAGGTGTAATGGTAACGCCCCTGTTTATTCTAGAGGATAATTTGCAAATATTCAAAAAAAAATTTCCTCAATAATACGGGCATATATGAACATGGGAACAACACATACTGACACTGATGGGTGGCTTTAGCGCTGCCCTAGCCATTTTACAGGCTTACTGCTAGGTGGAAGCCACCCCCCCCCCATAGTACCCCCAGTGGTAATAAGGCTTCCTACAGTGTCCTTAGTACTAATAAGGCCCCCTATAGGCCACCTCTTATAATATATAAGGCACTTCTATAGAGCCCTCAGTAGTAGTAAGGCCAGCCACCACTGCCCACAGTAGTTATAATGTTCCCTGCAGTGCCCCCTGTAATTATAAAGCCCCCTGCAGTACCCCCTGGAGTAGTAATCTTCTCTGTAGTGCCCCCATAAAATATAATGCTTCTCCTCTCCCTTCAGTCTTCTATACCATGCAGTACTATGTAAATAACTTAAAGAGGACCTTTGATCTGTGTTAGGGCTGATTCTGCCACCCTGTTTTTTTCCTATGCCGCACTGTTGCCCCTTGTATTTTTTGCTCTCAGTATGTAAATACCAGATGAAAATGAGGGCAGCAAATAGCAGGCCACATTGGAAACAAACTCCCTAGCATCACCAGCGATGCTAGGGAGGCTCGTTCCCATCACGGCCTGCAATTGGCTGCCCCCATTTTCATCCACGTGATGGGAAAATACAGCGGGGGCCATGTGGGCATCAGAAGCGATGTGGGTGCCAGGAAGCAAGGTAAGTACAGTTTGTGTAAGGGGCTTGGGCATTTGGGGGGCCTTATAGGGGTTGGATAACCACTTTAATATGGTATGCTGCCTTGGATGACATAATGGCAATAAGAAAAATGTAACTGCAATCATAATACATAATACATTACATCACTAGAATGAAATTACATGATTAAACATTATTATAAACATAATCCGTCTATTTTAATTATATGATACAAGTAAGATAACATCAACAGCAATTGTAAAAACTTCACGCGCGTTTCTTCCACTCCCATCATCACTATCATTACACTTTACTTATCATTCCCTCACTCACATCCTTTCACTCATTTCTTTGTATAATTGCATGTCAGTATGTCAATCACAATAATATATATTTATGGCCATATGTTATATTTAAATTTATTTATTTATCAATATTCACTAACTTTCACTCACTTGTTTTAAATATGGCTGCTGTGGTGCGTGCTCTGCATCCCCGGCTCTGAGATGACATGGACTGCAAACTTAATGCCTTCCGGACTCCGCAGGCGCTCGAGTGGCGGGCAGCATTGCGTGGATGCTTTGAGCGCACCATATAATGAACGGCAGCAACTTTATACCAATCATTGTTTACAGGTATGCTTGATGCATTCTTAGTGGTTGACCTGATGGAAATCATGAATGTGATTACATGTGTCTTTGCTCACTTTGCTTACCATAATTATCTACGCCTACTAGTTAGTATACCTGCTTATATTGGTATATATTTTCCCCATCAGTGATTACCCTTTGAGAAAGCTTAGCTGACCACAAAACGTGCGTCAGGACATAGTGGTGGGCTGCCATCATTTGTTTGTGTCTTGCCAATCATGTTTATATTTTTAATATTAATAAAATAAATGGTTTAATCATGTTTACTTTGTGGTGATGTGATTCATTTATAATACCTAATTCCATATACGTTTTATGAATGGACCTGCTTAAAACTACTGCAGTTATAAATAATGACGCCCAACCCTACCCAGATACAGTGAGCAAAATATACCATCACATAATGTTGAATACAATCATAGTAACAGAGCTTATACGGCTGAAAAAGACTTCTGTCCATCCAGTTCAGCCTGTTATCCTGCACCTAATATGATGCGCCAAATGCTTATTAATATTACAATCCAACACCAATATTCTTTATATTTTGTTGACCCTATGTAGTGCTCAACAACAGGTGCCGTACTGGACCAAATATCATCAGAAATGGTGCTGGAGGCTCCATTAGAGAAGATGATGTGAAATGCCTACTATGAACTCAGAAAAATCCCACCCCTCAGGGTGGGTTCACACAGTAGATTTTGGACCCTGTTTTGTAGGTTATTTCGCTTTTCGTGAGCCCCATGAAGCCCTGTGTGACGCTTAGCACAGAATGGCCTTATTTTTACATCGTACAGTACTCTCTGGACACAGTTTGTCACCATGTCCACTCAATGTAGAACTAAATTTTCTCTTTTAGATACTTGAAAGATATGCTTGTGACAGCTGCATGTCTGCCACTGACATAGTGACTTTACTAGGAGTGTGGCGCATTTTTACTGGAAAGTGCATCTGTTTTCATACGTGTAAATCTGTGTTTCTCTCACAGAGATTTGCTCCACTTGTGTGTTGTGGGTAGAGACGAGCAAATTTCTTGATAATTCGATTCGGCCGATTCGCCAAATTCCATGACTAATTGCTTCACCATGAAGCGCATTTTTTGTAAGTAACAGGTGCAATGACAGGGAGCTGCGATATCGCTGCCCCGTCATTGTATCCCTCAGATGCCACGTTCATACATGATCAC
This sequence comes from Bufotes viridis, assembly GCA_033119425.1. Taxonomy (NCBI): domain Eukaryota; kingdom Metazoa; phylum Chordata; class Amphibia; order Anura; family Bufonidae; genus Bufotes; species Bufotes viridis. The sequence goes on from CM065594.1 coordinate 19,521,362, forward strand.
GGCATCTGAGTGATTTCATTTTGTTTCTATTATTCTATTATTTATTTTACAAACTTACCGCCCCCATTTGATCGCGACGGGCCGGCCGCCGCCATCTTGCTTGAAGATCTCAGCCGAAATCCTGTGCAGCACGAGATTACGTCATTACGTCGGCTGGCATGGTGATAAATGTCGTGATCACGCCAGCCGGCGTGATAATGTAATCTTGCGCCAGCATGGGATTTCGGCCGAGATCTTCAAGCAATATGGAGGCTGGAGGCCCATTGCGAGCAAATGGAGAAGGTAAATTTGAATTTCAGGATAAATCGATTCGCTAACACAAAGCACAAGGAAATTCGGCTTCTAGGCGAATCGAAGTTATCCTGAAATTTGGATCGAATTCCACTTTGTGGGATTAGATTCGCTCATCTATAGTTGTGGGGACAGAGATACCGTGACCTGAAGAGACACCGGTCTAAAATCTGCAGTGTTTGCCTCGAGGAGGATAGCCATGGCCTGTGAAGTGCCTCAACCTCATCTTCCAGATGTAATCCAGAGTGTCAACACAGCTGGGTGCAATGTGCACAGAGGGAGAAAAACTGTGGCGTGATACAGATGGCCTTTCCCCAGGGGCGTAGCTAAAGGCTCATGAGCCCTGGTGCAAGAGTTCAGCTTGGGCCACCCCACCTTCTCTTGGTGCTTTATAGCATGGGGCCGGAGTGAACTAGCCTTTCTGCTACCTGTGGCAAATATTGAACCGTCCCCCTTCCCATGCAAAATTCTCAACCTAACCCATTACATTCAGTTCTTAGGGGCCCAGTCGCAATTGCAACCGCTGTGACCCCTATAGTTACGCCACAGCATTTCCCATTCATTCCTCCAAAAAAGGTGTCAATCTGTATGGGTGTTGCAGCCATTCACTTGAATGAATGGGACATATGAATTGAAACATTAACTTTAATGGGTATGTGTGTTGTCCATGTGCTGTTTGTTGTGTATACGGATAGCACATGAATCAGGACTATAAGAGACAGCATCTGTATTTAATCTAAGACTGCGCCCTCATTGAGAGATTCTAGTAACCATATGCTTGTTGTCCCGCTTAGGACTAGTAACCACAAAGTGTGTTGCCTCTAGTGACCCCCATCTTTAAACGCCTGTGCAGAGGCGCCTTGAACTTGCTGGCCGGCGTCCACACAGTGATGGAGGAAGAGAGTGTCCTCACCTCCCCCACTGTGATGCCGCCACCACTGCCACCAATGAGCGGGAGCGGCCTCTGAAGCACCAATGAAAAATGCTAATAAAAGAGGAGAAGGGAGGGAATAGGAACTAAGCTCCTTTTGCTGTTTCTGAGTTGAAGCAAGCCAGCCACAGCAAGAGAGTGCCTAGTGAAGCAGTAGCATCTCCACAAGACCACAACCACTATTTGCCAGTCCCAGTGATAAGAAGCCCAGGCCCCTGACCCCACAGGGTGGAGCAGAAGAAAATTATTAGGTATCCCATACTGTATACAAATGATTAGCCTGCCTCAAAATAAAGGCAGGTAAAAACATAAGTCCCAGATGGGACAGAAACATTGGGGTTAATGTGACTCATTAACCCCAATCTTGCCACTGCCGTGTGTTAAAACATAATGGAGGTCACTTATTTTTAATGTGAGGCACATCCTGCTTTTCTCAATTTGTCCCCATGTGCCCAACATTAAGGCCTCATGCACACAGCTGGTGCCCGCATATTGCAGACCTGTGTATGTCAGGCCTTAATGTGAAGCCATAAATTGCAACCCGCAATGCATGGAATGGCCGTGTGCAAAAGGCCTAATACTGTGACCTCCAAGTACCTCCTGAAATAATGGGCAACATGGGGTTAATGTGAGTTACAGATGAGTCCCTTACTATTAGGGCTCATTCAGACGGCTGTAGTGTTGCGGTCTGCAAAACACGGATACCGGCCATGTGTGTTCTGCATTTTGCAGACTGCTCACGGACAGCACTACGATAGAAAATGACTATTTTTGTCCGCAATTACGGACAAGAATAGGACATGCTCTATCTTTTTTGCAGGGTCCCGGAACGGAACTCCGGATGCGGACAGCACACAGCGTGCTCTCCACAGTCTTTTGCCACTCTATTGAAATGAGTGGATCCACACCCGTTCTGCAAAATTGTGTTGAGCGAACTTGTTTTTCAAGTTCAGCGTACAAGGTTCAGGTTATCTAAGAATATGTTATGGATTCCACTACCATGGACCATACGTTATGGTCCGTGGTAGCAGAATTCATAACGGAATTCTTAGATATCCTGAACCTTGTACGCCAAATTTAAAAACACAAGTTCACTCATCCTTATCTACGTGCATTCCAAATCTGTATGTCTGTTCTGCGGCCCTGCAAAAATATAGAATATGTCCTATTCTTGGCCACATAACCTGTTCTGTTCCGCTAAGTGCAGAATGGACATGACCAGTGTCTGTGTTTTGCACCTTTTTCAGACAGCAAAACAGGCTACGGTCGTGTGCATGAGCCCTAAAGCCTCATTCGCACATCAGTGTTTGGTTAGTTATTTCCATCAGTGATTTTTGAGCCAAAACCAGGTGCGGCTCTAGACACAGATCAGGTGCAGGTCTTTCTCTTATATCTTATCTCTGTGGAGGCTAAAATCCGGGTTTTGGCTCACAATCACTGATGGGAATCACTGACCAAACACTGATGTGTGAATGAGGCTTTAGGGCTCATGCACATGACTGTAGGCCCTTCGAGACATGCGGGCCATATGTTCCGGAGCAGCATTGATCATGTACACGGGAGCATGATGCTGTGGACGCCGGGCTGCCCGCGGGGCTATTTTCCTGCACTTATATGATCTAATAAGTGCTGGACAATGGCCCTTGTTATCTATGATGCTGTGCTTTCCCGTGCACATGATCAATGCTGCTCCGGGACATAGGACCCGCTCACGGACTGAATGTCTCGGAGGCCATACGGTCGCGTGCAAGGGCCTTTAGAGTGTAATTTGGGGCAGCAAAACTGCTCCATCCTGGTTAGTCCGGGTTAACATATCACCATGTATTAGTCCCTTCTTTTCATCCTTCAGAAGAACAGAAAAATGATAAATCGTTTTCGCCATTTCCATACCATCTGAGATCCTTGGTTTTAGACATAAAAAATAAATGGATCTCAGACAGAAAAACACGGATGCATAACTGATTCTTAAAATACACAATCTGTTTTTCCTTTCCTTTTCTGTTCTTTTGATGCATAAAAAGAAGGGACTAATACACGGTCATGTGAACATAGCCTTATGTTCCTCATGGTTCTTCTAATTGCTTGTGCAGAGTTGCTCAGTCTCCTGATTTTGCCTGAAAAGAGAAAAACTTATGGAGTTGTTTGATTTTTAACCCCTTGGTGACATACGACGTACTAGTACATCACAGCGGGAACTGTCTTCCCGCAAATTGACACAGTAATACGTCATGATGATTGGACGGGCACAGGAGCTGTGCATGCCTAATCAATGCAGGGGGCCCAGCTGTATCTGCCAGAGGATTAATCCCTTATATACCACAATCAACACTGACCACGGCATATAAAAAGGAGGGCACACGTTCACATATTTGTTTTTATTTATGGAATCGACGTACTGTGACTGTGTTGTTGGTACATTATTACAAGATTTGGGGGCCCCACTTTCGATTTTGCCCAGGGCCACATATTGTCTAAAACCTGCCCTGCACCCCTGTATATCTCCTCTTCATCCTACAGTATAAGCACTATAGGGTCACCGGTAGTATAATGAATTGTATGAGAAAAATACACTTTACAGTGTGCAGCTCTGTCATCATTACTATATACACAGAATTAGAGATACTATATAATTATACAGCTGGAATAATTGTTCTAGAGCATTAAGGAAGAGCAATCTGGGCATCCGGGTGCAATTCTATTTGTTTGCTGCAAGCAAAGGTTCCTCATTATTACATAATAGGCTGAACAAACGTCTACTTGTCGGTAATTGCCGGGAGCAGTTTGGCTCCAGAAGTGATGAAAGTGGGCTGAATGTCTTCACAGGTCAATAAAAGGAGATCATTCTGTACATCTGATCTCAAAGGGATCCCAGCCTGTCACAATGTGGGAGAAAAGGCTTCTGCTGAGTATCTTCCTGCTGGGTCTCATCAGCAGAGTCAAGTCACAGACGTAAGTTATAGACCGTTATAAGGTATTAGATAACAGCTAAGGAAAGTCATGGGCTAATATATGACATATATGAGCGCAATACATGCAGAGCGTTATCTTAAAAGGGCTATCCCATGAAGTTAAAACTGCTATTACTCACATACTTGAACAAGTTGGTTCCTTTTCTGTGGGTGGGTAGCAGCTCATATGAGATAATCAAGTACGTGTGTCTCCCATTATAGTTAGCTCTTGTTAATCCCTTTCTCCTCTGCATTGAAAATAGCCCCTGACATATAGCCCTAGAGAGACATACAGTATGGCGTGCAATGCCCCCATAAAGAAAGGTGCCTGAAGCACTTCACTATGAGATTACTACACAGACACTGAGGGGAGGGATGGGAACAAGTCTAGCTACTGAGCCTTTCAGTCTGACTCTGAATGCAGAAGGTGGACGAGACGGATGAAAGGTAGATGGTGCTGCCAGAGAGGAAAATGTAATGTACATAAAAACAATTAGGGGGCCATTTATTAAAAAGAAATGCGCCTATCTAAGGAGTATTTCTGGCACAGATTGCCTTTGCACTGGGTAGCGGATTGGCCGGCAGGTCTGTCTCATTTACCATTTTCTAGGCCTGGTTTAGATGTAGAAAATGGTCTAAATGTAAGACAGCAAGGAAGTGGTCTTACCTTTTGAATCGGTGGTGGATGTGGCGAATTTATGTACAGGTCGGCGCCTTTTCATAACTCCGGCAGATCCACAGCCAGATATAGGGGCTATTAAGACCCCTAGATATAGGGGTTATAAATGACTCCCTTAGAAGGTTGTCAGGTTCAGAGCTGAACCCGGACATACCTTCATTTTCACCCAGGCAGCCCCCTGACTTGAGCATTGGGGCAGTTCATGCTCGATGCTCTCCTTTGCCCTGCGCTAAATCACGCAGGTCAAAGGCATTTGCTGGAGTTCCGGTGACCAACCGGGCTCTCCTCGGGGCTGGGAGGAAGCCCGGTGATGTCACTGGCACTGATGGGTGGGCTTTAGCGCTGCTCTAGCCTGTAAAACTGCTAAGGCAGCTCTAAAGTCCGCCCATCAGAGTTGGTAATGTCACCGAACACACTGCTCTGAGGAAGCTTCCGCCCAGCAGTGTATTATTGTAACCAGAAGAGCCTTTGAGTGATTTAGTGCAGGGCAAGGAGAGCATCGGAGCATGAACTGCTCCGATGCCCAAGTCAGGGGCTGCCTGGGTAAATGGGTGTATGTCCAGGTTTAGCTCTGAACCCAGACAAATCCCTTAATGTTTTAACCACTTCAGCCCCCTAGCTTAAACCCCCTTAATGACCAGGCCACTTTTTACAATTCTGCACTACACTACTTTCACCGTTTATTGCTCCATCATACAACTTACCACCCAAATTAATTTTACCTCCTTTTCTTCTCACTAATAGAGCTTTCATTTGGTGGTATTTCATTGCTGCTGACATTTTTACTTTTTTGCTATTAATCAAAATGACCGAAATTTTTGCAAAAATGACATCTTTCACTTTCTGTTGTAAAATGTTTTTAAAAAAACACATTTCTATATACATTTTCTATAACTTTATTGTTCTACATGTCTTTGATAAAAAAATCCAATAAGTGTATATTTATTGGTTTGGGTAAAAGTTATAGCGTTTACAAACTATGGTGCAAAAAGTGAATTTCCGCATTGTGAAGCAGCTCTGACTTTCTGAGCGCCTGTACGTGTTTGTTCAGGTGCTAGAATGTCAGGATAGTATAAATACCCCCCAAATGACACCATTTTAGAAAGAAGACACCCCAAAGTATTCGCGGAGGGGCATGGTGAGTTCATGCATCATTTCTTTTTTTTTCATAAGTTAGCGGAAAATGACACTTTCTGAGGGAAAAAAAAGTAATAAAGTTTCCATTTCTGCTAACTTCTGGCAAAAAAATAAATAAATCTCCCATGGACTCACTATGCCCCTCAGTGAATACGGGGAGTCTACTCAGGGCAGCCATCAGGGGGGTACAGCCCAAATCCCTGTAAGGAGCCTGGACCCTGGGGGGCCCGGCTGGTCTCGAGCCTTTTTTTTTTTTTTTGTGGCCGCTAGACCTGGGGCCATGTGCGTAGGAAGCGGGGGGGGACAGGCATGGTCAAATCCCCCCCAGCGGGGCAATGTGGTGTACATATAGCCCGACACCTCAGAATCAGATCTGCACCGCCAGGCCCGGACAGCAGCGAGCACGGCGGACGGTGTCAATCCCGCGAGACCTGTGAACTCTCGTGGCAGATCTCGTGTGAACATGTGCGCACCGTGCGCGCCAGAACTTCAACTGAGAGAGACTCGGAGGCCGGAACGCAGGAGAGTCATCATCCAGACAGAGCCAGGACAGGAGGAGCAGGTAAGTTTATTACAATTAATGTAGGGGCAAATTAATTAATATGGGGGCAGTGTGGGGACAAATGAATTATTATGGAGCAATGTGGGGGCAAATTAATTAATATGGGGGCTGTGTGGGGACAAATTAATTATTATGGAGCAATGGGGGTGGGGGTGGAAAATGAATTAATATGAGGCAGTGTGGGAGGCAAATTAATTAATATGAGGCAGTGTGGGGGCAAATTTATTAATATGGGGGCAGTGTGGGGACAAATTAATTATTATGGAGCAATGGGGGAGGGGTTGAAAATGAATTAATATGAGGCAGTGTGGGGGCAAATTAATTAATATGGGGGCAGTGTGGGGACAAATTATTATGGAGCAATGTGGGGAAATCAATTAATATGGGTGCAGTGTGGGGGCAAATTAATTAATATGAGGCAGAGTGGGGGCAAATTAATTAATATAAGGCAGTGTGAGGGCAAATTAATTAATATGAGGGCAGTGTGGGGACAAATTATTATGGAACAATGTGGGGGCAAATTAATTAATATGAGGCAGTGTGGGGAAAATTAATCAATATGAGGGCAGTGTGGGGGCAAATTAATTAATATGAGGGCAGTGTGGGGGCAAATTAATTAATATGAGGGCAGTGTGGGGACAAATTAATTATTATGGAGCAATATGGGGGCAAATGAATTAATATGAGGCAGTGAGGGGACAAATTAATTAATATGGGGACAGTGTGGGGGCAAATCAATTAATATGGGGGCAGTGTAGGGGAAAATTAATATGAGGCAGTGTGGGGAGGCAAATTAATTAATATGAGGCAGTGTGGGGGGCAAATTACTTTACACCAGTTTGATAAATTACCCCAATTATGAGAAATCTAACATGTCTGTGTAACAAACTCTGCAAAGACAAGATGCAGCTGGAGGAATATGTGATGGCGGTCAGGGTCAAACGGAGGAGAAGAGGAAACTGGATGTAAGAGGTAGGTGGTGCTGGATTCCCCTATATGTACAGCGGGCTCACTACTGTCACCCGCGTCTCATCTCCCCCCCCCCCTCCCAAGTATTTATCATAATCCTATGTATTTTAAATTTGGCAACTACATTTTAATTTGTCATCTGCAGTCCTATGTAACATACCAGATAACAGTGATAACTGTCTGTGCGCAGATAATGTAGTATATGTTCCCTGCAGTCCTATGTAACACCCCACATGACACAATAGTTGTGTTAGGCGGGGTGTTACATAGGACTGCAGGTAACATCTATAACATCTGTACTCAGACAGTTATGAGATAATGGTGATCCGGCGGGTTGGGGGGGGTCCGCGACGAAGAGGGGGCCCCATGGATTGGGTGTACGCCACTGGGCATCTCCATAGTCATCTGTTTGTATGGGTGTGGCTTGAGGGTGGACGGGACACAGGGGCCCCATGATCTCCTATTCCTGGGGGAAATGCCCCTCCAAAAACCAGGCTCTGGATCCTCCACTGGGGCAGTGTCGGGGAGGGGGTGGCGGCGGGAGGGGGCCCAGGCCTTGAGCTGTGTAAGGGGCCCCGAAATTTCTGATGGCAGCCCTGAGTCTACTTTCCGAAATGGGGTCATTTGTGGGGTGTGTTTACTGTTCTGGCATTTTGGGCGGGGCTAAAATGTGAGCAGCCATGTAAAACGTAAAGGTACTCGTTGGAATTTGGGCCCCTTTGCGCACCCAGGCTGCAAAAAAGTGTCACTCATGTGGTATCGCCGTACTCAGGAGAAGTAGGGAAATGTGTTTTGGGGTGTATTTTACATATACCCATGTTGGGTGAGAGAAATATCTCTGTAAATTGTCAACTTTGTATAGAAAAAATTAAAAAGTTGTTGTTTACAGAAATATTTCTCTCACCCAGCATGGGTATATGTAAAAATAGACCCCAAAACACATTGCCCTACTTCTCCTGAGTACGGCGATACCACATGTGTGACACTTTTTTGCAGCCAAGATGGGCAAAGGGGCCCTAATTCCAATGAGTACCTTTAGGATTTCACAGGGCATTTTTACGCATTTGGATTCTCACGCTTTAGGGCCCATAAAATGCCAGGGCAGTATAAATACTCCACATGTGACCCCATTTTGGAAAGAAGACACCCCAAGGTATTCCGTGAGGGAATGGCGAGTTCACAGAATTTTTTTTTTTTTGGCATAAGTTAGCGGAAATTTATATATATATATATATTTTTACAAAGTCTCATATTCCACTAACTTGTGACAAAAATACAATTTTACATGAACTCACCATACCCCTCACGGAATACCTTGAGGGTGTCTTCTTTCTAAAATGGGGTCACTTGTGAATGAAATGGCACAGATTTCTTTATTCGCATCGATCAATGTGGATGAAAAATCTCTGCCAAAATCAGTGACTGCGGTGCGGTGGGCTGGGCGCTAGCTACCTAACAAGTAGCTACCTAACAGGCGGTGACAAGGGACCCTTATGCCCCATTCACACGCGAAATGGAATTGCGGACCCATTCATTTCTATGGGGACACACTTTGTCCCGCTCGGATCCGGAATTGCGGATCCGCACTTCCGGATCTGCACTTGCGTTCCGCAAAAATATAAAACATGTCCTATTCTTGTCCGCAATTGCGGACAAGAAAAGGCATTTTCTATATAGTTCTGCCAATGTGCGGATCTGCAAAATGCGGAAAGCACATTGCCGGTGTCCGAATGGACGTCTGAATGGAGCCATACAGGGGGGTGATCAATGACAGGGGGGTGATCAGGGAGTCTATATGGGGTGATTAGGGGTTAATAAGGGGTTAATAAGTGACGGGGGGGGGGTGTAGTGTGGTGCTTGGTGCTACTTTACATAGCTACCTGGCCCTCTGGTGGTCGATCCCAGCAAATGGGACCACCAGAGGACCAGGTAGCAGGTATATCAGACGCTGTTAACAAAACAGAGTCTGATATACCTGTTTGATTTCATTTATTTAACTTCTACCGCTGGCAGGCTGTAGTATAATTTCCGAACTTCCGCGCGCGTTCACAGCAAATCTCGCCTCTCGCGAGATGACGCGCCCGCGCGTCAAGGAGGAACAGAAGGACCGCCGCAATCACGCGTATCTGCGTGCGGCGGTCCTAAAGATGTTAATTGCATGTATATTGCAATAATACTTTGAAATTGAAATGCCCTGTTCATCATATACCAATACTTTTTGTGAGGTAGTCCTGCTAATGAATATGTGCATATCATCTACGCTATATTTTAAAGGAAAGGCAAGGACTGAGACTGGGTATTGGTGCAGCTACTGCCAGCCTGTCACCCACAGTATTAATGCTGCTTTGATTAGACCAATTTAGTCTGGTTGCCTATGATGCACTTCCTAAGGCTACCTTCACACTGGCGTTTTTGCTGGATCTGGCAGGGTTCTGCAAAAAAGCTTCCGTTACTGATAGTACAACCGTCTGCATCCGTTATGAACTCCATTGAAAGTCAATGGGGGACGGATCCGTTTTCTATTGTGTCAGATTGTGTCAGAGAAAACGGATCAATTACAATCAGATCCGTCTTGCTCCGCATCCCACGACGGAAAGCAAACTGCAGAATGCTGAGGTTTTCTCTATGGTATGAGAATTAAATGGAATGCATTTTGGAGCCTTCAGTTCTGTTCAGTTATGTTTTGTCCCCATTGACAATAAATGGGGACAAAACGGAAGCGTTTTCGGTGTTGAGACCCTATGGCGGATCTCAATACCAGAAAAAAGAGGCCTTAGGCTTCTTTCACACGACCATTTTTTTTGCAAGTTTGCCGTTTTGCGTTCTGTATACGGACAGTATACAGAACCGTGAATTGCAATGGGTCCGCAAAAAAACGGAAGGTACTCCGTATGCATTTCGTTTCCGTATTTCCATTCAAACATTGAGCGTGTCCTATTATTGCCCGCATCACTGACAAGGATAGTACTGTTCTATTAGGGGCCGAAAGTTCTGTCCGGCAAAAAACGGAAAGCACACGGATATCATTTTTTTTGTGGATCCGTTTTTTGCAGACCGCAAAACCATACGTTTGTGTGCAATAGGCCTAAGGCTGAGTTTACAACACTGTTTAGCTTTCCGTTCTTCTGATCCATCAGAAGAAGAGAAAAGAAAAATGATCCTGTTGCATGAGTTGTCATCCGTTTGAGCCATTTCTGTCTGAGATCCGTTTTTTTAGATGGACAAAAAAGTACTGCATGCAGGACGGGATCTGTTTTTTTCCTCTCTCTCTTCTAATGAATCAGAAGAACAGAAAGCTAAATGGTGATATGAACTTAGCCTATGGGTCCATTCAGGCGTCCGTAGTGTTTTGCGGACCGCAAAACACTGACTCCACACATCGTTGGCATTATATAGAGGATTCCTATTCATGTCCACAGCTGCAGACAAGAATTGGACATGCTCCATTTTTTTTTCGGAGCCGTGGATCGAAAGTTCAGGCGGCGGACCGGAAATGCTGATGCGGACAGTACACTGCGTGCTGTCCGCATGTTTTCCCGGCCCCATTAAAATAAATGGGTCCGCAGCCATTCCGCATAATTGCGGAACGGATCCGGACCATTCATACAGACATGTGAATGCACTCTAACTAGGACATGTTTACAGGAGATCACTTGTTATCAGTCTGATTTAGATTTCTCAAGAAAACGCAGAATTGCTGATGGCCTAAGAGGCAAGGAGACAGAATTTAGAAGGTTTTTTAATCTTTTTAGCCCCTATACACAACACAACCAACCGATGATTAATCATTCTTAATGCAATTTTTACAGGTGTATACCAAGCGCCTGTCACTAGTTTTATTCATTATTACTATTTATTTAAAAAAAGTAAAACAATATTATTTTTGCAATTATTTTTACACTTTAACCTCATTTTTTCTTACAGAATTGCAGAGTCTTATCTCCT
>CM065594.1:19532834-19590830 GCA_033119425.1 Bufotes viridis
ACACGGATGGCCATCCGCATTTTTTAACGGACCCATTGACTTGAATGGGTCCGTGAACCGTTTTTCACGGACAAGAATAGGACAGGTTATATTTTTTTGACGGACTGGAATCACGGACCACGGACGCGGAGGACAAACGGTGCATTTGCCGAGGTTTCCACGGACCCATTGAAAACCAATGGGTCCGCAGAAAATCACGAAAAACGGAGCAACGGACACGGAATCAAACAACGGTCGTGTGCATGAGGCCTAACACAGTTATTTTAAATATGCCTAATTGGTGCTTATTATGCTTGATTGCTGCTCCTTGACATCCAGAGGTGTTTTCAATACCTGATCGAAAACACTTGAATGAACCTCTGTTCTTAAGAGTGGTCGTCTTTAGGCCTCTTTCACACGGGCGTCATGTTTGACGCCCGGATAAGAGGCGGGTGCGTTACGGGAATATGCGCGTTTTTCCCGCTCGGGTGCAAACATTTGTAACGCGTTTTGCACGCGCGTGAGAAAAAACGCCATGTTTGGTACCCAACCCGAAGCCGGACTTCATCACTGAAGTCCGGTTTCGGGTCTTCTGGAGAATTTATTATTTTCCCTTATAACATGGTTATAAGGGGAAATAATAGCATTCTTAATAAAGAATTCATTGTTAAATGAAGAGGAAGGGGTTAAAAATAATAAAAGTTAACTTACCTTAGCCACTTGATCGCGTAGTCGCGATCTCTCCTCTCTTTCCCTGCAGCATCTAAGATCTACAGGACCTGTGATGACGTCACATCACATGGTCCAATCACATGGTCCATCTTACCATGGTGAGAAAATTTTCCCGCAGCCCCATTCACTTCTATGGGGCCTGCGTTGTGTGAAAAACGCACAATATAGAACATGCTGCGATTTTCACGCAACGCAGAAGTGATGCGTGAAAATCACCGCTCATGTGCACAGCCCCATAGAAATGAATGGGTCCGGATTCAGTGCGGGTGCAATGCGTCCTCCTCACGCATTGCACCCGCGCGGAAAACTCGCCCGTGTGAAAGGGGCCTTAAGGGGTTGAATAATTGTGTCAATGAAGAAATCACAAAAAAACATTTAATACTGTATTACAAAAACAATTGATGTCATTTTAGTTGCATTTGGTTCTTTAAAAAGTCCTTGTAAGATTTCATTCTGAACACAATTACAAATGTACACTAAATTCCCTAAAACCCTTTACAGCATTGGGGGTTGAATAATTTTGAACACAACTATAAATAGCACTGGAGCCTGAACTCACACTCTGCCCCGCGCTTCCAGCTGTGGCCACATAGAGGGCGCCAGAGCCATAACTATGCATGTCGTGGAACCCAGCCAGCAGATCAGAGCGAGGGGCAGAGGTTAGTGCATGCCCGAATAGTGCGGGAAGAGATACTGACTAAAACAGACACCACCTCACTAGTAGCTCTGCATGAGGAACTATATTTTGGAAAACACATGACAGCCAACTGCAGAGCAGAGCTGACTACATGGTCGAGTGACCCTTGTAAGCGACTCTTGTGTGAGGTGCTTTCCACATAGTGTCATCCTACACTAAAGCCATATTAAGAAGCCTAACAAACCCTGTCTAGAACACTAGACTCAATGTCCCTTCTCGATGATAAAAGTTTTTTTTTTTTATAGTCACTTCATTTATTTTAGAACACACTTTTTTTTTTTTTAACACACACCCTTCCTGAACCTTACTACTCACTTCACCTGGCTGAGTGATTTCACCTGTGAGCCCCCTGGATACAAACAACATGCTGAAGCCTAATTTGTCCGCCCCTGCCTGTCTAACAGCACAGCTGCCTGTGCAATACTTTATTGTATAGGCACTCGCTGCTCCCTGCGTCCTACGTGACATGCCGCGTGGGGAGAAGAGCGAGTCTCCCTGGCAGACCGCTCCGCTGCGCTGCTGCTCCCCCTTACCCGTGGAGCCGACACACCGCCGGCCGGACTTAAACCAACGATGCTGCTGGATGAGGCAGCTACTTATCTAGACCGTTGAAAGTCGGGGCCTGGAACTGCCGTATAGCGATGCACCCTTGTTGCTCCCTGATGACGGTATGTAAAGGTCCCACATCAAACGCTGGAAACGACGTTCAATGTGAGAGCGGACGCCCGGCCAGATATAGTCAGCATCACCCCTCCCAGAAATACAGGCAAATAAATCGGCCTAAAAACATATTTCCAAGTCAGGTATGTAGTGCAGGGGTATTTTATGGCCCAAGAATGTAACAGAAGATTTTTAGAAATGTACCGTCTTGTCACCTATGCAGAGCAGGGGTTTGTATACGGCCAAACTGGCAAAATGTCACCCACCAATGTAACAGATGATTTTTTGAGATTTACCTCCCTGTTACCTATGCAGAACAGGGGTTTGTATACGGCAAAACTGGCAAAATGTCACCCACCAATGAAACAGACGATTTATACAAATTTACGTCCCTGTCACTTATGCAGAGCAGGGGTTTGTATACGGCAAAACTGGCAAAATGTCACCCACCAATGTAACAGATGATTTTTACAAATTTCACCTATCTAGCACAAAAAGTGTGTTTTTTTATAGCACCAATGTAAATGCAGTATGTTACGGTTGTATTGTACTGTCAGAAATGCAGCGTAGCATGCAAATTTGCTATCTAGCACAAAGAAAGTGCTTTTTTGCAGCAGCAATGTAACTGCAGTATGTAACGTTTTAATTGGTCTGTCAGAAATGCAGCATATCCCGTAAATTTACTGTTTTGTAAAAAGAAGTTTGCTTTTTTATATCAGCAAGGTAACTGCAGTATTTAACGGTTTTATTGGACTGTCAGATGTGCAGTGCCTGTTGCAGAGAGATAAAAAAATCGCTTTAGGTCACAAAAAAGTATGACAGACTAATGTAATTGAATCATTTTCACTGCCAGGTATGCACTGCAGACCGCAGGGGTACTTGAACGGCCAAAAAAGGGAATTTGTCCTCCACTCTGCTACCAGAACAGAATTAAAGTAATGTAAAGTAATTAACACTGAAGAGGACAGTTTTCTGCTACAGAGGGATCTGGATAGATTGGAGGCTTGGGCAGAGAAATGGCAGATGAGGTTTAACACTGACAAATGTAAAGTTATGCACATGGGAAGGAATAATGCAAGTCATCCGTACATACTAAATGGTAAAACACTCGGTAACACTGACATGGAAAAGGATCTAGGAATTTTAATAAACAGCAAATTAACTGCAAAAACCAGTGTCAGGCAGCTACTGCCAAGGCCAAAAAGATAATGGCTTGCATTAAAAGGGGCATAGATGCCCGTGATGAGAACATAGTCCTACCACTTTACAAATCACTAGTCAGACCACACATGGAGTACTGTGTACAGTTATGGGCTCCCGTGAACAAGGCAGACATAGTAGAGCTGGAGAGGGTTCAGAGGAGGGCAACTAAAGTAATAGCTGGAATGAGAGATCTACAGTACCCTGAAAGGTTATCAAAATTAGGTTTATTCACTTTAGAAAAAAGACGACTGAGGGGAGATCTAATAACTATGTATAAATATAACAGGGGTCAGTACAGAGATCTCTCCCATCATCTATTTATCCCCAGGACTGTGACGAGGGGACATCCTCTGCGTCTGGAGGAAAGAAGGTTTGTACACAAACATAGAAAAGGATTCTTCACAGTAAGAGCAGTGAGACTATGGAGCTCTCTGCCTGAGGAGGTGGTGATGGTGGGTAGAATAAAGGAATTCAAGAGGGGACTGGATGTATTTCTGGAGTGTAATAATATTACAGGCTATAGCTACTAGAGAGGGGTCGTTGATCCAGGGAGTTATTCTGATTGCCTGATTGGAGTCAGGAAGGAATTTTTTTCCCCTTAAGTGGGGAAAATTGGCTTCTGCCTCACAGGGTTTTTTGCCTTCCTCTGGATCAACTTGTAGGAAACAGGCCAAACTGGATGGACATGTGTCTTTTTTTGGTCTTATATACTATGTTACTATGTTACTATGTTACTATGTCCCTGGCACACATACAGTTTATATGTAGTTGCAAGGGTACTGGGCTCGGGGCTGGGTACAAAAGTGTAGCATAGCACCCTCAATAATCTCTGTAGTCTGAAGATTGAACACCACCAAGTTCAACAGAATGCTTGCCTAATCTCTCCCTCATAGTAGCAGCAGCATCCTATCCCTACACTGAGAAGAGCAGAGTGACGTGCGCCGCTACGTGACTCCAGCCTATATAGAGGCTGGGTCACATGGTGCTCTTGGACAATCACAGCTATGCCATTAGTAGGCATGGCTGTGATGGCTTCTAAGCGCAGACTAGTAAAACGTTTGTTGATTGGCTGCCATGCAGCCTTTCAAAAAGCACCAAGAAATCGCAGAACATTAAACTCGAACCCGAACTTTTACGGAAAGGTCCGGGTTCGGATCCGGGTACAAAAAACCCTAAAGTTCGGTATAACCCTACTCAGGGGCTATTTTCAATGCAGAGGAGAAAGGTATTAACAAGAGCTAACTCTAATGGGAGACGCATGTACTTGATTATCTCATTTGAGCTGCTGCCAACCCACAGAAAAGGAACCACATTTGTCAAGTATGTGAGTAATAACAGGTTTTAATTCATGAGATAGCCCTTTTACAATAACTTTCTGCATGTATTGTGTCCATGACTTTCATTAGCTGTAATTTAGTACCTTATATCGTCTATAACTTGCGTCTGAGACTTGACTCTGCTGATGAGACCCAGCAGGAAGATGCTCAGAAAAAGCCTTTTCTCCCACATTGTGACAGGTTGGGAACCCCTTAGAGATCCGCTGTACAGAATTACCTTCTTTTATTGACCTGTGAAGACACTCCAGAAACTTGTATCACTTCTGAAGCCAAACTGCTCCCGGCAATTACGTGCTAGTCAACGTTTGTTCAGCGTAGTATGTAATGAGGAAACTTTGCTTACAGTAAACAAATAGAATAGCACCTGGATGCCCAAATTGATTTTCCTTAATGCTCTAGAACAATTATGCCAGCTTTGTGTAGTAATACTGACACAGCTGCGCTGCACACTGCAAAGTGTATTTTTCTTATACCATTTATTATACTACTGGTGACCCTATACTTCTTATACTGTAGGATAAAGAGGAGATTTACATTTGTGTGGCCATGCATTTTTAGGAGAGGTTTTCCAGGCTCCAGATATTGATGACTTATCCTTAGGACAGGCTATCAATATTAGATTGGTGTGGGTCCTACACCCGGCACCCACGTCAATCAGAACAATCACTTTGAACAGTCAGAAGCACAGCTCCATTCAACACGACTGTGCAGTGTTACCATTAACTTGAATGGAAGCTGAGCTGCTGTTACTGTCAATTATTCTCATAACGACCTAGGCTGTGGCTTTAAAGAAGAATCTTTTTTTGCCCGCTTAAAGACAGCGGAAGGGACAGGTAGACATTTAAATAACCTTGAAGAGAGGCTTTTAGAGATGGGGGCAACAGGCTTGACGGTAAAAACAGTCTCACTAGAGGCAACACGCTTAGTGGTTACAGTCCTAAGCAGGACAACAAGCATATGGTTGCTAGAGATGAGGGAATCGAAGATGACGAAGTGGAATTCGTTTATAATTTCAGGAAAAATTCGATTTGCTACGAATCCGAATTTCCTAGTGCTTCGTGTTAACAAATCGTAATTTTTCCTAACATGGAGGCTACAATGGTGGCTAAAATGGTGGCTACACATGCGAGGACATGAGGCAAGGAACTCTGACCCATAATGCCATGCATGCAGCCAATCAGCAGCCAGCCAGCCCGGTGATGTCACAGCCCTATAAATACGGTGGCCATCTTAGATTCTGCCATTCAGTATCGTACTTTGTTCAGGGACAGATGTGTATGCAGGCGCTAGGGAAAGTGTAAGATAAACTGATTGTTAAAAATCATTTCACAGTCAGGGAGAGACGTGTGCAGATGCTAGGGACAGTGCTAGGAAAATCCTCATTGTGATAAAAAGCGATTTACAAGTGCAGGGAAACATTACTTGGGGATCCAGATAGTCTCATAATACAGCTCTGTCATTCCTGCAATTAGTTATTGGGGTGCAAGTGCTGTGTTGAAAAGCTTTTAGTGGCTTTTATCTCTGGAAAAAGATAAATATACATGGAGGTCACTTTTGTTGTTATTTTTTTTGTAGTTTTGTAGTTATTTATAGGGCTGTAACCTAAAATCATTTGCAGTCATTTCTGGGTAAAGAGTATAGGGCGGTATTTCAGTAATACATTAAAAATATTCTAGAGGACAGTCAGCAGCTATTGCCCAGCCAAGATGTGGAGGAGACACCCGCTACTTCCTCCGCTAGGTGGGCAAGTAGTGATGAGGAGAGTGGCATGGGAGCTTGTGTTGCGACCCAGAGGCCGTTGAGGAGGACATCAGTGATGTGCAGACACTACTCGATGATGATGAAGCCGATCGCACTTGGGAGCCGGGTGCAGAACGGGCTTCGTCATCATCAGGAGAAGAGGGTGGCAGCTTTCCCGTCAGGTAGAGGATTCAAGTCGCTTGCGTGGCCAGTAGTGATGAGCGGCAGGGGCAATATTCGAATTCGCAATATTTTGAAAATATTTGGGCAAATATTCGAGAATTTGCGAATTCGTGATCTCCATTCATTATTTTCTTGATTGCGAAACTTCTCAATAACAATTCGCATAAAAAAATGGAATATTCACGATTACGAATATATTTTGCGATATTCTAAATATTTGCAAATTCTCGAAGTGCTGATATTCGCAATTAAAATTAGTAATTCGAATATTCGTGATCAACACTAGTGGCCAGGAGTCAGCAGGGTGGCAGCAGTAGGAGGTCAGGAGCCAAATGCAGTGTCCTACTACCCACATGGGTACTGCAAAGTTGTCGTGTTATGCTTTGTACGCTTTATATAACCTGTTTTATGCTGCAGTGCCTCTTTATGCATAATCCCTGTCTACAGGTGTGTTAGATTACATTACACTGGGCCTACCACTAGGGGGGTAACACATATATAAACCAGCTCAGGCCTAGTTAGTCAGTCGTTGGTCTTCAGCCCTGAGCTGAAGTGGTCCACATCCTGTTCAGAACTCTGCTAAGAGTTAGTGGACATCAGCTAGAAGTTTAGCTTCAGAAAAAAGAATATTAATCCAGAAAGAACTAAAGGAACATAGACCCAAAGGGTTACGGCCATCGTTATAAGCGCCTTAGGACCTTTGGAGTTAAAAGTGAAGGATTTACCAGCCTCCAGCAGCCTCATTTACCCGCACTGGGATAACAGGGACCAGCGTTGAAGTCACCTACCAGTAAGCATAAAACCTATATCATTAATAGCCTGAGAGACAGACATCACACCTGTGCAGCTTTGACTCTGTCCATCTTAAAGAGACTGTATATTTATATATCGGCCTTAAAACATATTTCCAAGTCAGGTATGCAGTGCAGGGGTACTTTATGGCCCAAGAATGTAACAGACGATTTTTAGAAATTTACCTTCCTGTCACCTATGCAGAGCAGGGGTTTGTATACTACAAAACTGGCAAAATGTAACCCACCAATGTACTAACAGATGATTTTTTGAAATTTACCACCCTGTCACTTATGCAGAACAGGGGTTTATAACAGTAAAACTGGCAAAATGTCACCCACCAATGGAACAGACGATTTTTACAAACTTAAGTCCCTGTCACCTATCTAGCACAATAAGTGTGTTTTTTTATAGCACCAATGTAAATGCAGTATGTTACGGTCGGAAAGGAAGAGATGTCCAGCTACAAAAATAGTGGTAGAAAAATCATGTATCTTTATTCTGCAGTATTAAAAACTTCCATACAGGATGCTAAAGTCAACATGTTTCAGGCCCATGAGGAAGGACCTTGAATATGTGATGGTCTGAAACATGTTGACTTTAGCATCCTGTATGGAAGTTTTTAATACCGCAGAATAAAGATACATGATTTTTCTAGCACTATTTTTGGAGCTGGACATCTCTTCTTTCCTGCTATTTGTTGTCGCCTCCAGGTGCGACCTCCGTGCTCAGATAGTGGACTAACAGGTGAGAGCTGCCTCCCTCCTAGTACTAGTATGCTACGGTTGTATTGGACTGTCAGAAATGCAGCGTAGCAAGCAAATTTGCTATCTAGCACAAAGAAAAGTGCTTTTTTATAGCAGCAATATAACTGCAGTATGCAACGTTTTAATTGGTCTGTCAGAAATGCAGTATATCCTGTAAATTTACTATTTTGTAAAAAAAATGTGTGCTTTTTTATATCAGCAAGGTAACTGCAGTATTTAACGGTTTTATTGGACTGTCAGATATGCAGTGTCTGTTGCAGACAGATAAAAAAATCGCTTTAGGTCACAAGAAAGTATGACAGACTAATGTAATGAAATAATTTTCACTGCCAGGTATGCACTGCAGACCGCAGGGGTACTTGAATGGCCAATAAAGGGAATTTGTTCTCCACTGTGCTACCAGAACAGAATTAAAATAATGTCCCTGGCACACATTCAGTTCACATGCAGTTGCAAGGGCACTGCACTTGCAAAAATGTCCACCAGCGCCCATCGAACTAGCAGATGGATAAAAATTATTTCTCAGTGTCACTGGGCTCGGGGCTGGGTACAAAAGTGTAGCATAGCACCCTCAATAATCTCTGTAGTCTGAAGATTGAACACCACCAAGTTCAACAGAATGCTTGACTAATCTCTCCCTCACAGTAGCAGCAGCATCCTATCCCTACACTGAGAAGAGCAGAGTGACGTGCACCGCTACGTGACTCCAGCCTATATAGAGGCTGGGCCACATGGTGCTCTTGGCCAATCACAGCTATGCCATTAGTAGGCATGGCTATGATGGCTTCTAAGCGCAGACTAGTAAAACGCTTGTTGCCATGGAGCCTTTCAAAAAGCACTAAGAAATCGCTGAACATTAAACTCGAACTCAAACTTTTACGGAAATGTCCGGGTTTGGGTCCGGGTATTTTCAAAGCAGAGGAGAAAGGTATTAACAAGAGCTAACTCTAATGGGAGACGCATGTGCTTGATTATCTCATATGAGCTGTTGCCCACCCACCCACAGAAAAGGAACCACATTTTTCAAGTATGTGAGTAATAGCAGTTTTTAATTCATGAGATAGCCCTTTTACAATAACTTTCTGCATGTATTATGCCCATGACTTTTATTAGCTGTTATTTAATACCTTATATCGGTCTATAACTTGTGTCTGAGACTTGACTCTGCTGATGAGACCCAGCAGGAATATGCTCAGAAGAAGCCTTTTCTCCCACATTGTGACAGGTTGGGAACCCCTTAGAGATCAGCTGTACAGAATTACCTTCTTTTATTGACCTGTGAAGACACTCCAGCAACTTGCATCACATCAGAAGCCAAACTGCTCCCGGCAATTACGTGCTAGTCAACGTTTGTTCAGCCTAATATGTAATGAGGAAACTTTGCTTACAGTAAACAAATAGAATAGCACCTGGATGCCAAAATTGCTTTTCCTTAATGCTCTAGAACAATTATGCTAGCTTTGTGTAGTAATAATAACACAGCTGCGCTGCACACTGCAAAGTGTATTTTTCTTATACCATTTATTATACTACTGGTGACCCTATACTTCTTATACTGTAGGATGAAGAGGAGATATACATTTGTGTGGGCATGCTGTTTTAGGAGAGGTTTTCTAGGCTCCAGATATTAGTAACATAGTAACATAGTATAAGACCGAAAAAAGACATTTGTCCATCCAGTTCGGCCTGTTTCCTACAAGTTGAACCAGAGGAAGACAAAAAAACCCTGTGAGGCAGAAGCCAATTTTCCCCACTTAAGGGGAAAAAAATTACTTCCCGACTCCAATCAGGCAATCAGAATAACTCCCTGGATCAACAACCCCTCTCTAGTAGCTGTAGTCTGTAATATTATTACACTCCAGAAATACATCCAGGCCCCTCTTGAATTCCTTTATTGTACTCACCATCACCACCTCCTCAGGCAGAGAGTTCCATAGTCTCACTGCTCTTACCGTGAAGAACCCTTTTCTATGTTTGTGTACAAACCTTCTTTCCTCCAGATGCAGAGGATGTGCCCTCGTCACAGTCCTGGGGAAAAATAGATGATGGGAGAGATCTCTGTACTGACCCCTGATATATTTATACATAGTTATTAGATCTCACCTCAGTCGTCTTTTTTCTAAAGTGAAAAACCCTAATTTTGATAACCTTTCAGGGTACTGTAGTTGCCCCATTCCAGTTATTACTGAACCCTCTCCAGCTCTGCTATGTCTGCCTTGTTCACAGGAGCCCAGAACTGTACACAGTACTCCATGTGTGGTCTGACTAGTGATTTGTAAAGTGGTAGGACTATGTTCTCATCACGGGCGTCTATGCCCCTTTTGATGCAACCCATTATCTTATTGGCCTTGGCAGTAGCTGCCTGACACTGTTTTTTGCAGCTTAATTTGCTGTTTATTAAAATTCCTAGATCCTGTTCCATGTCAGTGTTACCGAGTGTTTTACCATTTAATATGTACGGGTGACTTGCATTATTCCTTCCCATGTGCATAACTTTACATTTGTCAGTGTTAAACCTCATCTGCTATTTCTCTGCCCAAGCCTCCAATCTATCCAGATCCCTCTGTAGGAGAAAACTGTCCTCTTCAGTGTTAATTACTTTACACAGTTTAGTGTCATCTTCAAAAATAGATATTTTACTCTGCAAGCCTTCTACTAGATAATTAATAAATATATTGAAGAGAATAGGGCCCAATACTGACCCATGAGGTACCCCACTAGTGACAGTGACCCAATCTGAGTATCTACCGTTAATAACCACCCTTTGTTTTCTGTCACTCAGCCAGTTACTTACCCACATACAGACATTTCCTCCCAGTCCGAGCATCCTCATTTTATATACTAACCTTTCATGAGGTACAGTGTCAAGTGCTTTGGAGAAGTCCAGATATATGACATCCATTGATTCGCCGCTGTCAAGTCTAGAACTTACCTCCTCATAGAATCTGATTAAAATCGTTTGGCATGACCGATCACTCATAAAGCCATGCTGATTTGGTGTTATTTGCTTATTTTCATTGAGATACTCCAAAATAGCATCTCTTATAAACCCTTCAAACAGTTTGCCAACAATAGATGTTAAATTTACCGGCCTATAATTTCCAGGCTCTGTTTTTGGACCCTTTTTAAATATTGGCACCACATTTGCTATGCACCAATCCTGTGGAACATTCCCTGTCAGTATAGAGTCCGCAAATATCAGTGTGGCGAAACCAAACTCGACACTGAGTTTTGGAGGGGACCGATTGCCAGCCTCTTGCCCCAGGATTATGGGCCCTCTCATCAGCCCACGCTAAACTTAAACCCCATGGCGATTTGACTGTGTTTGTGGCATCTGAGCGCTGTTTGGATATATTGAGCGCTCAGATCCAAGCCATCTGGGGATATGTTAAATGTCTGTGTGTACTGTAAAGGGTGGGACATGGTATATTGAATAATGATGTCTGTCCTATTGTCCCCACGTGTGTATTGGCGATTTCCCTTTGTCCTGAGAGATAATTGAATGAGTCCTCGATTGTCTCCAGGACAGAAGACATTGTGTATTCTCCTGCCTGTGATGATTACATTAACCTGTGTAGGGTAATTGTATCACAGGCAGAGGGGAGGGATATGCTGGGGGTGTCTGTATTGTCCCATTGTGTGTGATTGGCTGCTGTATCCCCTGTGTCGCAGTCTTCCTTCTGGTCCCCTAGGGAGTGTCCACCAGGTGGGAGACCTGCATAAATACCGGGCAGGTAGCCCTCAATAAAGTGAGAATTCCTGTTTAACCATTAATACGGAGCCTCGTCTCGTACTTGGGGGAATTGCTACGTCAGAACGTTCTCTTGCCTGTTCCAGGAAAGGAGGACTTCGTATGGTTCCAGTTCGGTGGATTCCAGCGGTTGTGGGTTGCTGTGCTCTTCTCCAGGGGAATCGCCCGAACGGTATTAACCCTCACTATACCGGGTTATACCGTAACAACTGGTGGCAAGCAGCGGGATCGTTCCTACAGCCAGAAGGACAGCAACAGAAGGCACCATGGATTTTACAATTTGAGGGCAAAGCGTGTCCCAGTACAGCACCGGTATGGAACCACTAGTGGAGTATGATGAGGGTGTCATGGATGACCGAGATGCAGTCCGCAAAGGCATCTGGTACCAGGCACTGGGTATTGTGGAGTATCTGCGGGACGAGAGGCTCCCAAGGACGAGCAGCGACAGCAGAAGCGAGTAGCCCTGCGGATGCCCTTCCTAGGAGAGCAGCCCCTGGAAGAGTGGGTAGAAGACCTGAAGCACCTGGTAAGGCGGGAGATGTGGCTGGAAGATGCCTACCAGGCACTCTGGTGGTATGAAGCTCGGTACCTACCCCGGACAGCCGAGCATGACATGCCAGAGGGAGAGGAGTTTGATGGTTCTGGCTTGTTATGGGAGACTTTTTCAGAGCTGGAGTTTGGGAGCCCTACACAAGCCCGGTTCAGGGACCTCTTTGAGTGGCGGGAGAGCAGGTATGACTGGGACGACACTCACAAAATTGAGCAAGACCTGGTCCACCTGGTGACCCGGGAGATGGAGCTGGAACAGGACTACCAGCAGCTGTTCCACTCCAGTGAGAGGGCTCAGCGAGAGAGCAGAGTGTCAGACCCAGGTCCAGAGCCCTTCAGCTGGGAGGATATTGTGGAGGTCTACTGGGAAGAACCCCAGGTGGTCAGTGGAGATGGGACTGAGGTCTCTCCACTGGTCCTGCAGGGAATTGGGAGCCCAGTCTCCATTCCCCAGCGGCAGGCTGAGTTACAGGGGGCAGAGACAGTCGGTCCTGTCCCCCAGCGGCAGAGTCAAGTGCAGGGAATTGGGAGCCCAGGCTCCATTTCCCATCGGCAGAGTGTCCAGCAGGGAATAGAGAGCCCAGTCTCCTTTCCCCAGCAGCAGGACACTGTATTGGGAGCGGAGACAGACGGTCTCCCTCCCCAGAGGCTGGAAGTATGTATGGGAGAGGAGCTTGTTACCCCCTCTCCCCAGCGGCAGGCTAAGTTACAGGGGGCAGAGACAGTCGGTCCTGGCCCCCAGCAGCAGAGTGACTTACTGGGAGAGGAGAGCCTTGTCCTCCCTCCCCATCGGCAGAGAGTCCGGCAGGGAATAGAGAGCCCAGTCTCCTTTCCCCAGCAGCAGGACACTGTGTTGGGAGCGGAGACAGTCGGTCTCCCTCCCCAGCGGCTGGAAGTATGTCTGGGAGAGAAGCTTGTTACCTGCTCTCCCCAGCGGCAGCCGGATTTTAAGGGAGTAGGGACAGTCGGTCCTGCTCCCCAGCGGCAGTATGTTTTGCAGGGAGAGAAGAGCATCGTCTCCATTCCCCATCGGCCGTGTGATTTACAGGGAATTGGGAGCCCAGTCTCCATCCCCCAGCGGCAGTTTAACGCACCAGGGGGAGACAGTAAGCCCCACAACAGTGCAGATGGGACCGTGGTCTCTGCACTCACAGCACAGGGGGTAGGGACAGTCGGTCCTGTCCCCCAGCAACAGGGCCATTTAGCCAAAGGGGAGACAGTTGGTCTCCCCCCACAGCAGCATGGTGGTCTATCTAAAGGGGAGACAGTCAGTCTCTCTCTACAACAGCAGAGCTGTGTATCTAAAGGGGAGATAGTCGGTCTCCCACTACAACAACCAGGCTCCAACCAGGCTACTTCCGTGGTAGCGCTGGCACCAGGGCAGAGTACCGCTGGTCTCTGCCCACTCAGCAACCCACTCAGGCAGTCTACCAGTCCCCCACACAGCCGTAGTGAGGCACATGGACATGGACAGGTTTATCCCTTGCTCAGGTGTAGTAACCATTTATTGTGGGTGGGCTGTACTGCTGTTTCTGTTTTGTGGGTGGGCTGCTGGACTAACAAGGGCACTGACCGGCAGAAGGTCAGATACCCTGTTAGTCTGTTTGGAAAAGGGGAGATGTGTGGCGAAACCAAACTCGCCACTGAGTTTTGGAGGGGACAGATTGCCAGCCTCTTGCCCCAGGATTATGGGCCCTCTCATCAGCCCACGCTAAACTTAAACCCCATGGCGATTTGACTGTGTTTGTGGCATCTGAGCGCTGTTTGGATATATTGAGCGCTCAGATCCAAGCCATCTGGGGATATGTTAAATGTCTGTGTGTACTGTAAAGGGTGGGACGTGGTATATTGAATAATGATGTCTGTCCTATTGTCCCCACGTGTGTATTGGCGATTTCCCTTTGTCCTGAGAGATAATTGAATGAGTCCTCGATTGTCTCCAGGACAGAAGACATTGTGTATTCTCCTGCCTGTGATGATTACATTAACCTGTGTAGGGTAATTGTATCACAGGCAGAGGGGAGGGATATGCTGGGGGTGTCTGTATTGTCCCATTGTGTGTGATTGGCTGCTGTATCCCCTGTGTCGCAGTCTTCCTTCTGGTCCCCTAGGGGAGTGTCCACCAGGTGGGAGACCTGCATAAATACCGGGCAGGTAGCCCTCAATAAAGTGAGAATTCCTGTTTAACCATTAATACGGAGCGTCGTCTCGTACTTGGGGGGAATTGCTACGTCAGAACGTTCTCTTGCCTGTTCCAGGAAAGGAGGACTTCGTATGGTTCCAGTTCGGTGGATTCCAGCGGTTGTGGGTTGCTGTGATCTTCTCCAGGGGAATCGCCCGAACGGTATTAACCCTCACTATACCGGGTTATACCGTAACAATTAGAAATAAAGGTCTGGCTATGACATCACTTAATTCCCTTAGGATACGGGGTGTATGCCATCCGGTCTTGTTGATTTGTTTATTTTAATCTTTTTAAGTCGCTGTTGTACTTCTTCCTGGGTCAGACAGGGCACTTTTAATGGGGAATTTACTTTTACATTCTGCATTTCATCTGACAGTTTATTTTCCTCAGTGAATATAGTGGAGAAAAAAATATTTAATAGTTTTGCTTTATCCTCGTCGCTCTCTGCAACACCCCCCTCATTGCTATGTAGAGGGCCGACTCCTTCAGATTTTATATTTTTTACTATTTATATAATTGAATAACATTTTAGGGTTAGTTTTACTCTCTTTGGCAATTAATCTCTCGGTCTCTAGTTTGGCAAATTTTATTAGTTTTTTACATATTCTATTTTTTCCTTATAGTTTATCAGTGCTTCCTGACTCCCCTCCTGTTTTAGTGATGTATATGCTTTCTTTTTGTCATTTATTGCTATCTTTACGGTTCCATTTATGCACATTGGTTTCTTATTGTTCCTTAGCCTTTTATTCCTATAAGGTATGTACCTCTCACAATTAGATGTTACAATGCTTTTAAAAATCTCCCATTTTGTGGTTGTATTTTTATTTTTGAGGACTTTGTCCCAGTTAGTTAGGCCTATGGCCTCGCTTAGTTGGCTAAATGTAGCTTTTTTGAAGTTTGGTATTTTTGTTCCTCCCTTTAGAAACTCTCGTTTGAAGGATATATATATATATATATATATAAAATGTAGAGAAGGTAACCAGTGGCACTACACCGCACCTATAGTTAATTTGGATACCAATAACGAGGAGTGATGCCTCACGGTGGTGCTCAGCCTGTAGCAGCAGTAAGTATACAAGTATCTTCAAGCTGAAGGAGAATATTGAACGAGCGGTACTCATCGACTGTAGAGGGTACGCTTATTATAGCAGGAGGGTACATATGGTGAACACAGCATGAGCAACAGCCGTTGCGCGCATGTGCTTCTGGCTTCTCACTATCTCAAATAGTGAGAAGCCAGAAGAAGCGCACACGCGCGAAACGGCTGTTGCTTCATGCTGTTTTTGCACCGTATGTACCCCCCTCCTGCTTTGAAATAAAGCGTACCCCTCTACAATCGGTGAGTGCCGCTCGTCTCATTTGAAGGATAATTGGAAGGTTATTACTTTATGGTCACTATTTCCCAGGTGTCCCCCAACCTGCACATCTGTTGTTCTATCCGGTCTATTGGTTAATACTAAGTCCAGTATGGCCGTCCCTCTAGTGGGGTCCTGAACCAGTTGGGAAATGTAATTGTCTTTGGCTATTGCCAAGAACCTGTTTCCTTTTTGGGATGTACAGCTTTCAGTTTCCCAGTCTATAGTTGTAGTTGAAGTCCCCCATAATAACGACTTCATTATGATTTGCCGCCTCGTCTATCTCGTTTAGTAATAGATTTTCTGTGGACTCTGGTATATTAGGTGGTTTATAATACACTCCTATTAGTAATTTATTATTGTTTTTTGCTCCATGTATTTCTACCCACAGTGACTCCACATGTTCATGTCCCTCAGAGATGTATTCTCAAATTACGGGATTTAGACACGACTTCACATAGAGGCAGACCCCTCCACCTCTCCGGTTTTGACGATCCTTTTTAAACAGATTGTAACCTTTTATATTAACTGCCCAGTCATAGCTATCATCCAGCCATGTCTCAGTTATTCCCACTATGTCATAGTCCTCCTCACACATCACTAATTCTAGTTCACCAGTCTTGTTAGTCAGGCTTCTGGCATTAGTATACATACATTTGAGAGGTTTTTGTGTATTTTGTACCCTACATCTTTCATTCTGAGCTGTTCTAGTCCCCCATCCCATTCCTCCCCCAGTCACACTACCTCGCCCCTGGTCTCTATCTGCACTATCTTCCCCTCCTATAACCTAATTACCCTCCCCCCAGTCCTTAGTTTAAACACTCCTCCAACCTTCTAGCCATCTTTCTCCCCAACACAGCTGCCCCTTCCCCATTGAGGTGCAGCCCGTTCCTACGATAGAGCCTGTAGCCGACAGAGAAGTCGGCCCAGTTCTCCAGGAACCCGAACCTCTCCTTCCTACACCAGTTCTTGAGCCACTTGTTAACCTCCCTAATCTCCTGCTGCCTTTCTTGTGTGGCTCGTGGTACAGGCAGTATTTCAGAAAATACTACTTTTGAGGTCCTTGCCCTAAGCTTTTGACCTAAATCCCTGAAATCATTTTTAAGGACTCTCCACCCTCCTCTAACTTTGTCATTGGTTCTGATATGGACCATGACCACTGGGTCTTCTCCAGCCCCTCACAGTAATCTGTCAACCCGATCCGCGATGTGTCGAACTCTAGTGCCGGGAAGACAGCACACTGTTCGGCGATCACGATCTTTGTGACAGATTGCCCTATCTGTTCCCCTAATAATAAAGTCTCCCACTACCAGCACCTGTCTGGCCTGCCCTGCTCTCCTGGTCCCCTGCTTACTGGAGCTGACATTCCCCTGACTGGCAGAGGAAGTGTCTGGCTGCAGCGGTGCCGTCCCTGAACTGTCATCCCCCTCATCTGCCAACCGTGCAGACTTGTTGGGGTGTGTCAGATCAGGGCTAGCCTCCCTGGCACTCTTCCCTCTACCCCGCTGTCTTACTGTTACCCAGCTAACTACCTCACTCTCCTCAGCCTCCTCGCTACCCCCACATCTACCCCATAGAGTGCTTGCTCAGTGAGCAGCAAACTCTTTTCCAAATTGTCAGGGGCTTTCAGTGTTGCAACTCGCCTGTTTAGAGACTCGATGTGCGATTCCAAATGGGTAATTTGCTTACATTTTGAACAAACATATACACCTTCGAAACGGCTGTTCCAGGACTGCATACATCAGACAAGATGTGCACTGGACGGCGCTGTCAATAATGGAAGTCATACTAAATGGGGATTGCGCAGGAAAAGAGAGGGGGAAAAAATACAATATAGAGCAGTGATAACAAGATTCTTACTTACTGTGGTCCCCTTACAGCAGTAGGAAGACTAGCTAGAATCAAACCAACTGTATACAAGGATGATCTAATGAATCTATGTTTCTTTCTCCTTTTCTTAAATCCTTAGGACAGGCTATCAATGTTAGATTGGTGCGGATCGTGTCAGGAGTCAGGTGTCAGGAGTCAGGAGTCAGGAGTCAGGTGTCAGGAGTCAGGTGTCAGGAGTCAGGAGTCAGGTGTCAGGAGTCAGGTGTCAGGTGTCAGGAGTCAGGTGTCAGGTGTCAGGTGTCAGGAGTCAGGAGTCAGGTGTCAGGAGTTAGGAGTCAGGTGTCAGGTGTCACATTGGCATTATTTTGATAGTTGACTCTGATATCTGACCATGTCCTAAAATGAACACCGTACAATATCTGAATCTTCTTCTGGCTGAGTACAGTCCTCACATATGGTGGAGGGGTAGTCAGATGGCAGTTGAGATAAACAGGATACACATAATGCAGATTTCTGTTTCTTTTGTGGTGGAGGAGATAGTGCGTCACGGTGACATCTAATGCATAGCTCAGCTTCAAAATCCTCAGGAAGTGGCTGCTCACATCCCTGACACAGCCTGTGTCTGGACTTTCTGGACCGCTTTTCCCCTTTACTAGATGAGGTAGACATCTGTAATAGGAGATATACATGCATGAGTGACCATAATATATATGTAACATATGCGCCCCCAGTACATAGATACAAGTACCTTGATAATGCAGGAGCTCGGCTGCCTGGTAGTAAGGGCACCGAGCTCCACATAGCCCCCTCCTTAAATACTTAACTTTTGCGCTCTTTTTCGCGCTAGTGGCGCGAACCGGGGAACCGGAAGTGCGGAAGTGACGTCACTGCAGCGTGCGTGTCACGCTGCGTTCCATTGCCGGCCGAAACCGGAAGCGACTTCCTGCCTGTAGCATACCGCCGTTTAACATGCCCCCGATACTGAAGACATGAGGCTGACTTCAGAATACGCGGGGCGGGGAGCGGAGCCAAGGAGCCACCAGGGCTATACCCGCTCCCCAGGCCATCAGTCACCTTTTCCCAAGGTATAAGGCCAATCCAAATGGTGGGCTTCATCCTCAAGGAGGACAATAAAAAAACACAGAATGTCTAGGGGGAAGGACCCTTTTAAAGGGAGGATAAGTTAATTGTTTAACCATTATTGGTTTGTTTTTACTAGGTGGGCGGTCCAAGAAACAAGGATGACGGGATCTTAACCCATTCTGTGCTGCCGTAGGACGATAGGGGAAATATATATATATATATATATATATATTTACCTTTTTTCAGTTCAATTCATTTATATATTTATCTTTATATATTGTATCAACTATATTGGTGTGTGTGTGTGTTGTAAGAGGGTGCAAGGTGTTGTATTTGATAGTAGGTACGTGTCACCGAGGTTGCTGGCCTCGGTGAGGTGAGAGCCGGGTTTTTGTCTGCAGCAGCTAGTGCTGCTCTGTTAAATAGCATGGCTGCAAAGCCGATCCGGGCCGGCTCTTACTGGGAGCAGCTAAAGGGTGGCTGCTCCCCACGGTCCAGTCCATGTTTTGGGCTGGGTATAAAACGCAGCCAGCAGCTGTGTCTGAGGGTGTGATTATCCTGGAGCCTGCAAACAGGGCTGAGGAATTCTCGGTCCTGGAGGAAGGAGCTCAGCAAGGTGGTGTTTCCCTGCGACCTGAAGGTGGAATCGCCTGCGGCTGAGCCGACTGCTAGGTGTGAACCCGCACCTAAACCACCCAAGGTGACTGGACCCTGTGTTGGCCTGTTTTTGTTTTGCCACAGTATTTCCGTTGTGTGTGAACTGTCACCAAGAGACTGCTTTTCATTTATGGCGTGCAAGTGTGAATAAAACACTGTTTGATGCACCATCTGGACTCCTGGTTTTGCCTCTAAACTGCACCCGCACCGCTGTCTACCAGAGCGACTCCCCACATTTGGTGTCGGATGCGGGCATGCGCAGTGAGGCTGGCGTGAACGCCGAACTTTGTTTGCTGAGCAAAAGTGTATGTCCTATATTAGGCCGGCAAAGTTGCAGCCTGTGATTTCTGGCAACATGGAGGCTGCTGTGAAAGCCCTCATAGAGGCTAACGTGCAGCAGCGGGAGACCAACCAGTTATTGCTGCAACATGTGATGGCATTACAGGCGGCAGGAGCGTCCCACCACGTCCATGATGCCCGGAAGCGGTCCGTGCGGCGATCCCAAAGATGACCCCCGCAGACGGCGTGGAGACATACCTAGCCGTCTTTGAGAAGGTCGCCGTGAGGAAAAGTTACCCGTGACCAGTGGGCCGAGGTGGTTGCTCCGTTCCTGGCAGCCGGACCCCAGCAAGTTTTTTCGATTTGGCAGATGTCCAGGCAGCTGACTACCCGACCGTGAAAGGTGAGATTCTAGCAAGACTGGGGGTGAATGTTTTGGTCCGGGCCCAGCGGGTGCATCAGTGGGAATTTAACCCGGCTGAACCCGCCAGACCACAATACTATGACCTGCTACATCGGTTGCAAAAATGGCTGCAGCCAGACATACTGACTCCCACTGCTATGCTCGACCGTCTGTTAGCAGATGTATTCTGGAGGTCTTTGCCATACCCTCTCCAGCACTGGATCGGCCAGGTATCCCCACCAATGCCCTTGAGATGGTCGACCTGGTGGAGCGATATGAGGCCACCAGAAACCTGCAGGGGGTTCTTTTGGGAGGAGGCCAGTCAAACCCCGGAAACCTCCACCCCAGTCCCGGCGGCCGGCCAAACCCGCCCGGGATGTACCCCTTGCAGATCCCTCCCCAGTAGTCTGCTGGCGGTGTCATGAGCCTGGCCACGTAAGGGCCGACTGTCCACAGTGGGGGGAACCCATGGAGACTAATTATGGGTACCGGGCTTCCCTGTATGCCCGGAGACTGTGTGCGACCGGCACCCCCGAGACAATAGACAATCGACATCTGTGCCAGGTGCAAATCGGGGATAACCTGGCAGTGGCGCTGTTGGACTCAGGGAGCCTGGTAACCCTGGTAAGTGCTGCCCTGGTACAGCCCACCCAGTATACGGGCCGGAAAGTTGGTGTGGTGTGTATACACGGAGACTTCAAGGACTATCCCACGGCTGCAATGTCTCTGTCCACGGCGGCCGGCACCTGGACTTGTGAAGTGGCGATCTCCACAAAGCTGCCCTATGAACTAATAATTGGGAGAGACTTCCCTGGTTTTCCGTCACTGTGGCCTGAGATGAAAGTGACTAATAGCCCTGAGACAGGGGTAACCCTAGCAGAGTGGCCTGATGCCCCTGGAAGGCCAGAACCCTGGGAGCCCGAGTCTGAAGGGCCAGCGGTAGGGGTGACCACTGCTGCAGCGGTAGTGGGGGAGACAACCCCACTGAGTGTAATGGTGGGAGACACGGAGGAAATGTCTCCGGGGAAAATTTTGGGACCGCACAACACCGGGACCAAACCCTAACCAGGGCCTGGGAGAATGTGCTGGAAATTGATGGTAAACCCCAGAAACCAGGGGCTGAATTAATGTTCCCACGATTTATTGTTCTGCAGGATATGTTGTATCGGGTGAACCAAATCCGAGGTGAACCTGTTGAACAGTTGGTGGTGCCCACAGCGTATCGCAAGCTTGTCATGGAGCTTGCCCACCAACATGTTCTTGGGGGACACCTGGGGTGGCAGAAAACCCAGGACCGCATACTGCAGCGGTTTTATTGGCCCAGTGTGTTCAAGGAGGTAGAGAATTATTGTAAGTCCTGTCCGACCTGTCAGATAACTAGCCCCCAGCCACATTTCCGTAGTCCTCTGGTACCTCTGCCAATTATTGAAGTACCGTTCGAGCGAATCGCTATGGATTTAATTGGGCCTGTACCAAAGTCTGCCAGGGGCCACCAACACATTCTGGTAGTTCTCGACTATGCCACTCGGTATCCGGAGGCGGTGCCTCTGCGACATACCTCAGCTAAGCTCATTGCCAAAGAGTTAATGGAGATGTTTTCCCGTGTGGGCCTGCCAAAAGAGGTTCTGACAGACCAAGGGACCCCTTTTATGTCCAAAGTAATGAGGGAACTGTGTAAATTGTTGCGTATAAAGCAGCTACGGACGTCCGTTTACCATCCGCAAACAGACGGTCTTGTTGAGAGGTTTAACCAAACTCTAAAAAATATGTTAAAGAGGGTGGTGTCTAGAGATGGGAAGGACTGGGACCT
Organism: Bufotes viridis; assembly: GCA_033119425.1. NCBI lineage: Eukaryota > Metazoa > Chordata > Amphibia > Anura > Bufonidae > Bufotes > Bufotes viridis. The sequence goes on from CM065594.1 coordinate 19,554,827, forward strand.
GCTTCTGCCCTATCTCATGTTCGCAGTGCGAGAGGTGCCCCAGGCCTCTACTGGGTTCTCGCCCTTCGAACTGCTTTATGGCAGACACCCTCGGGGCCTGTTGGATATCGCCAAGGAAGCATGGGAACAACAGCCTGTCCCCACAAAAGTGTCATTGAGTATGTCACCCAGATGCAGGAACGGATAGAAAGGGTGTTGCCGCTGGTCCGGGAGCATATGGAGGCAGCACAACAAGCCCAGAGTAGGGTGTATAATCGTCAGGCTCGAGTGCAGGGCTTCAATCCGGGAGATCGAGTGTTGGTTCTGGTACCCACCCTTGACAGCAAATTCCTAGCTAGGTGGCAGGGCCCCTATGAGGTGATCGAGAAGGTAGGGGAAGTAAATTACAAAGTACACCAGCCAGGGCGGCGCAAGCCGGAGCAGGTGTACCACGTGAATTTACTTAAGCCTTGGAAAGATAGGGACACGGCCGACGACCACAGCCCCGGCCAGGGCTTCTAGGTGAAAAGGGTCCAGCCCCACAGTTCGAGGCCTGTGAAGCAGTAACCACGGTAAAATTGCAGACAGCCTGTCTTCCAAACAAGTTCAGGAAGTCAGGGAGTTCATCAGTCGGAACACGGATGTGTTCTCGGACCTCCCTGGCCGCACGTCTCTCATCCAACATGACATCGTCACTGAGCCTCAGGCCAAGATCCGGTTAAAACCATACCGGGTACCTGAGGCTCGGCGACGGGCCATCGCGGAGGAAGTACAGTTAATGTTGAAACTCGATGTCATTGAGGAGTCGAAGAGTGAGTGGGCCAGTCCCATAGTCCTAATACCCAAGCCGGATGGGACGTTGCGGTTCTGCAATGATTTTCGCAAGTTAAATGAAGTGTCCAAGTTTGATGCGTATCCCATGCCCCGGGTAGACGAGCTTGTTGAGAGTTTAGGGCAAGCCCGTTATTTTTCTGTGCTAGACCTCACCAAAGGGTACTGGCAGGTACCCTTAACGGAGTCGGCTAAGGAAAAACGCATTTGTTACCCGCAGGGCCTGTATCACTACAAGGTGTTACCCTTTGGCCTGCATGGCGCCCCGCCACTTTCCAAAGGTTAATGGACATAGTGCTGCGACCACATCGTCGGTACGCCTCGGCCTACTTAGATGATGTAGTCATCCACAGCACCGACTGGGAAAGCCATTTACCCAAGGTGCAGGCGGTAGTGGATGCCCTGAGGAAAGCCGGACTGACCGCTAACCCAAAGAAGTGCTCCATAGGGTTAGAGGAGACAAAATATCTGGGATATGTAATTGGGCGGGAGTCATCAAACCTCAGGTAACCAAGGTAGAGGCCATTCGTAACTGGCCCCGACCGGTCACCACCAGGCAGGTAAAGTCGTTCCTGGGGATTGTAGGTTACTACATGAGGTTTGTGCCCCACTTTGCCACAATAGCAGCGCCGTTGACAGACCTCTTGAAGGGGCGAAAGTCTGGGAGGGTTAGCTGGAGTGAGAAGGCGGAGGAGGCTTTCGCCGCGTTGAAGTCGGCCCTGTGTCGGTCCCCGGTTTTGCTGACACCCGACTTCAACAAGGAGTTTGTCGTACAGACCGACGCCTCGGAGGTAGGCCTCGGTGCGGTACTGTCTCAGGAGGTCAACGTGGAAGAACATCCCGTTGTCTTCCTGAGCCGTAAGCTCAATCCCGCCGAGTCCAGATATAGTATAGTGGAGAGGAGTGCCTGGCTATCAAGTGGGCACTCGAATCTCTCCGCTACTACTTGTTAGGGAGGAGGTTCCGTCTGGTGACCGACCATTCCCCCTCAAATGGATGAGTCAGGCCAAGGAGAGGAATGCTCGGGTCACCAGGTGGTTCCTATCTCTTCAGAATTTCAAATTCTTCGTGGAACACAGGGCAGGCCGCTTGCAGGGCAACGCAGATGCCCTGTCCCGCGTCCACTGCCTCACGTGTGTTCACCCCTCAGGGTTGAACAAAGGGGGTGTGTAAGAGGGTGCAAGGTGTTGTATTTGATAGCAGGTACGTGTCACCGAGGTTGCTGGCCTCGGTGAGGTGAGAGCCGGGTTTTTGTCTGCAGCAGCTAGTGCTGCTCTGTTAAATAGCATGGCTGCAAAGCCGATCCGGGCCGGCTCTTACTGGGAGCAGCTAAAGAGTAGGGTGGGTGGCTGCTCCCCACGGTCCAGTCCATGTTTTGGGCTGGGTATAAAACGCAGCCAGCAGCTGTGTCTGAGGGTGTGATTATCCTGGAGCCGGCAAACAGGGCTGAGGAATTCTCGGTCCTGGAGGAAGGAGCTCAGCAAGGTGGTGTTTCCCTGCGACCTGAAGGTGGAATCGCCTGCGGCTGACCCAACTGCTAGGTGTGAACCCGCACCTAAACCACCCAAGGTGACTGGACCCTGTGTTGGCCTGTTTTTGTTTTGCCACAGTATTTCCGTTGTGTGTGAACTGTCACCAAGAGACTGCTTTTCATTTATGGCGTGCAAGTGTGAATAAAACACTGTTTGATGCACCATCTGGACTCCTGGTTTTGCCTCTAAACTGCACCCGCACCGCTGTCTACCAGAGCGACTCCCCACAGTGTATATATGTATATATATATATATATATATATATATATATATATATATATAGGTTCTGCCCATAAAGTCTCTTATGTAGTCTGTACATCTTTTTTTTTGTTGGTATTGCTGCTAATGTTGTTTTGCTTCAATCATGTACATTTGATTGAAATATGCTAATCGTGTTTATCATAATGTTTAATCATGTAATTTAAATTCTAGTTATGGAATTCATTGTGGTATTATGATTTCAGCAACAGTTCTCTTATTGCCATCACATCAAACTAGGCAGCATACCACATTAAACATGGCTTCCGCAGTCCGAGCTTTGTGCCGGCCTGTGATGCGGATATTGAAATTGCTGTTGATGTTATCTTACTTGTATCATATTATTAAAATAGACCGATTATGTTTGTAATAATGTTTAATCATGTAATTTCATTCTAGTGATGTAATGTATTATGTTTTATGATTGCAGCTACATTTTTCTTATTGCCATTATGTCATCCAAGGCAGCAAACCATATTAAAGTGGTCATCCAACCCCTAAAATTCCCCCCCCCCCAAATGCCTAAGCCCCTCACACAAATTGTACTTACCTTACTTCCTGGCACCCACATCGCTTCTGAGGCCCGCACGGTTGCCGCTGCATCTCCCCATCGCGTGGATGAAAATGGGGCAGCCAATAGCAGGCCGTGATGGGAATGAGCCTCCCTAGCTCTACCTCTGACACATTAATCATGGTAGGTATAGTGCAAGGATGATTATATATATATATATATATATATATATATATATATATATATATAAATATAATTTTATTTTTTCCTTTATCACTTCCTTCTCCGTTCTGATTGTTCTATACATTGAACAAATACTATTTATTTTACAGATGCTTTTTATTGCACATTGATACCAATCCAAAGGGAAGCAATAGTTAAGGAAATTCATTTTTATACTTGATTTTGTAATAGGTTAAAACAATTAACAAGACTTCCCGTCCACATGGATGAGGATCCTCTGTCTTCTGCCTACTGTTTGCATAGCAGAGTTATACAGAGTATATTGGGACTACAAATATTGATAGGCTATCGCTATCCTTATGTCTTCAATATAAGATCAACGGAGGTTTAACATCCCTCACCACCACAGTCAGCCATTTTGGACAGAATATATACAATGTATGGTGCAGAAGACTCCATACACTGAGTGTTTTTTGGTGCCAGTGTACTCGCTTGAATGGGAGCTGAGCTGCACCACCCTGGCACAGCCGCAGTGTTCAGAGCTGTCTGCTTCTTGCACTGTATAGTTCCTGGAGCCAGCAGCTGCCCAAACGGCTGATCGGTGGGGTGCTGGCTGCTGAACCCCAACATTCTGTTATTGAAGACCTCACTTGAGGATAGATTATCAATATGTAAGTTCTTGAAAACTCCTTTAATCTTTCTTCTGCAAGATGAAATAAGGTTCTGTTCTGTTCTCACCCCCTCCCCTCCACATTTGCAAAAACAGAGGTAAAAATATCTCTCTGTGTAGAACACCAGGAATGACATGGCCATCCATGTAAAGTAGTATTGCTGCAACGAGATACCAAATATATTAAGTACCCCAGACTTGGGGGTATCTGCAGTTATGTATTGTTATATTATGTATAATATTTAATATTGGCAGGCACACCTCCACCTAGCTATCATAATCTCCATATAAATGATAATTATATATAACATTTAATATTATCAAAGCATTCCCAGCAGGGCCCTTGCTGGATATATATATATATATATATATATATATATATATATATATAAATATCAAAAAAATAAAAAAATATAATTTGTTTTACATATTTTTAAATCCACTGTAGTCTCTTTGATGGTACTAATTTGATTATACCATCTGCAACTCTTCAATATGTATTAGGAAAATATCAAGTGGAATATAGCCAAGTGGAATTGTCTTGATACTGTTTCTAATATGTATCAATATTTCCCTAATGTCTCCATAAATAAATAAATCCACAAGTAAATACTAAACTCCAAAGTCTCATAAATAACAGCAATGATAGAAAGCATTAATGCTTTTATAATGATGATGCCAGTGATAAACAAACGAAGATCTCTTAATGCCAATATCAATGCCAATGTATCTAAAGTTCACCATACATCATATATACATACTGCGACTTCCACGTGGTTGATGTCCCAATATCTGCTGTGTTGTAAATATTGTCACCAAATATGGACCGTTCGCTGTTTATGCAGCTTAGGCTGCTTTCACACTATTATTAAAATTTTCTGGTATTGAAATCCGTCATAGGGTCTCAATTCCGGAAAAAAACGCTTCAGTTTTGTCCCAATTCATTGTCAATGGGGAGAAAACGTAACTGAACAGACCAGAATGCTCCAAGATGCATTCCGTTCCGTTCTCATACAGGAGAACAAACTGCAGCATGCTGCCGTTTGCTTTCCATTTTGGGATGCGGAGCAAAAGTTTTCTCTGACACAATGGTTGTATTATCAGTAATGGAAGCCTTTTTGCTGTACCCTGCCGGATCCAGCAAAACGCTAGTATGAAAGTAACCTTACCCCCTTCATGCAGCTGCGCCAGAACCTCACCTGGCATACTGGACAGAGCTTCCCGCCGGTGTGCTTAGACAATACAATCACGCGAATCCCTCGTTCGGTGTCCTGATCTCCGAGCACCTCTGTTAATCGCTGTCTCGGCGTGCTCCATATATATAGCATTTTATTTTTTGTTTTTTATATTTCTTATTTTTTATATTTTATATATTTAACATTTTAAATCCATCTTTAAACCCATTTTTAAATGTTAGATATATGTTCTCACTATTCTCTTTTTAAAGGTACATTTAGTTCTCCCAATGTGTTGTTTATTACATGGACATTGTATCATACTATATATCACATTGGATGAATTGCAAGATAAAAAAAATCCTTAATCTCCCAACGAAATGTATTTTGTATGGAACATACTTCAATGGTTTTCTTTGGAAATGTAGTTGTTTTACAATTACCAAATTTTTCACATAGATGAAAACCTTTTAATCCTATCCAATTGTGGATTGAATTCACACTCGTTTTTCTTAATAACAAAGGATCAATTATTTTGTCCTTCAATATATAATGCCAATGTTTTTTTATAATTATTTCAATTTACCTATAGCGTTAATTAAAAAGTAAAATAATCCATATAATGTCTTATTTAATTTGTTCTTTCAATACATCTATTTTTGTGGAACTAAAAAATGTGGTCCTATCCTTTGCCCTCACTTTTGATAAAGATCTATAATCTTTTGTGGCTATTCCACAATTAAAAATTTGTCTATCAACTGTTTTTCCTCTTCTTCAAATCTATCATTCTCGGTACAGTCTTATTCATCAGCCATCTAAAATTTTACTATTTTTAGTTACAGATTTATGATCAATACTGCAAAGGATCTTATGATTCTGTATCAATTGATCTGATTTCTACTTATATCTGGGGAAAATTTTACATGCCTCGAATTATTATTTAATTCTTCTTCTAAAAAAAAAAAAATCAACTCTTCCTCTCATTTTTTCCAAATAAGTAATATATCATCTATGTAGCACTGCCAGAGTACCGCAGTCTAGGCGCAATAGTCTCACTCTCCCACTGTACCATAAATAAATGAGCATAGCTGGGGGCAAACCTGGTACCCATAGTGGTGCCCCTTATCTGTATATAAAAATCTGATTCATGATAAAAATTATTATGTGTTAATATATACTGTAACCCTTCTGCTAGGAATTCAATTTGGTCCTCATGTAATTTTTAATTCATCCTCAATCTAGTCTTCAGTGCTTCAATGCCCTGTATATGTATGATAGTATATAATAAGCTAACAGCTAACTAAACTCCAATGCTGTTGATATTCCAATTTCTCAATAATCTCTATAATTTGTGTAGTATCCTTAAAGTATGAAGGTTTATCTTTAACAATACGTTGTAAAATTCTGTCAATATTTTGTGTAGGTTTCAAGGTTAATAATCCTATACCTCACATGACACGAACAAGATATTATTCACTGGAGATTAGATATCAACAAACACCCACACTAGTACACAAATTCAATCTGAGATACAGACACACTAGTCAAGATCCCAACACCAATTATGTGAAAAGCAGATCACCAACACGTCCATTAAGACCAATATATTCACAAATAACACATCACCACCAGACACATGGATCAGAACATTTGCAGGAAATGACTCAGATATAATACTCAAATCAAAAACAACAGGCATACAACACAAGAAAAAGAAGAGACGTAGAGGGAAGAAAAATGAATCCAACCTCAAAAACAAAAACAAACTCGATAGGAGAAAATAATGCAATAATTTATTTAATTCAGACTGTTTTAATGGATTCTCAGGTTAGGTTATTAAAGGGGTTGTCCTGCAGCCCGAAGGAGAGCCCAATACGTCACCAGAACTTCACAAAAGGCCTCTGCCCTGCACGATTCAGTGCAGAGCAAAGGAAAGCATCAGAGCATTAAATGCTCTGATGCTCTTGTCAGGGGGGCTGCCGTGATAAAATTCTGGGTATGTCCGGGTTCAGAGCTGAACCCCTTTAAATAAAGACTTAAAGTTTGCACCTACCACATCTTTAAATACATTTGATACATATATAGGAATAGAGAAATTTGTGAGAAAATGACGTCTAAAACAATTATACAAAAGACCAGTGTGGGAAAGAAATAGCAGGACCCTCCAACTATCAACCTACGGAATTAAAACCGAGGTAAAAAATGTATCCTAGACAGGAGATAGGACAAGAAATTGCCACTTTTCGTAAATGGGTATTAACAGATTTAGGGAAAATTTAAACTTACACTCATAGATATAATAATTTGACTAGACAAGAAATTGAAACAATCTGCTAAAGCTACTTTCACACTAGCGTTAATATTTTCTGGTATTGAAATCAGTCATAGGGTATCAATACCGAAAAAACCCACTTCCGTTTTGTTCCCATTCATTGTCAATGGGGACAAAATGTAACTGAACAGAATGGAAAGCTCCAAAGTGCGAAGCAAGACCGTCATGACCCACATTGAAAGTCAATAGGGACGGATCTGTTTTCTCTGACACAATTTGACACAATAGAAAATGGATCGGTCCCCCATTGACTTTCAATGGAGTTCATGACAGATCCGTCTTGGGTATGTTAAAGATAATACAACCGGATCCGTTCATAACGGATGCAGATGGTTCTTGCTGACGAACGGGAATTCGATCTGAATTTCAGGAAATATTCGATTCACAACAAATGTGAATTTCCTCGCCCTTCTTAGTAACGAATCACACTTTTCCTTTGTGCTGCACGTGTGAGAACATGGAGAAAAGAAGGATGGGAAAGCGGGATCACCCAGACTGACATGCATGATGCAGCCAATCAGAAGCCATCCAGCCCTGTGATGCCACAGCCCTATAAATACGGCGGCCAACTTAGATTCAGACACTTTCCAGCGTTCTGAGTGCCGCGATAGACGTGAGAAGGTGCTAGTGATAAATGGTTTGTGTGCAAGCACACGGTGTGGGTACCTTTCGGCGCACAAAGACGACCTCAATTCAAGGACTTTGGTATAAGATGCTATTTATTTGGTAGACTACCAAATAAATAGCATCTTCGACTAGTGTTGAGCGCGAATATTCGAAAAGCGAATTTTTTTAGCGAATATCGGCACTTCGCTAATTCGCGAATATTTCGAATATAGCGCTATAAATTCGCTATTTCGAATATTCGTTTTTTTTTTTTTTTTTTTTTTAGTTATATTTTTTTCTTTCCCTCTTCCCAACAGTAGTTCTTACCTGTCCTGAGGATTCCTGGCTTCCTGGCTGCTCTAGTCAGTGCCCATTGCCGCTTCTGCCGACTTCCGTGCTCATGGAGCGTCCCCATCCATGGGAGAATCTACATATACTAAAATGTACTGTCGGATTTGAGGAATTACGTTGAAATCGCAATGCGATTAATTCAAGTTATATTAATCGCATTGCGATTTTAACTTAGAGCTGAGTTTATAATGGGTCAGCTTGCTAGAATGAGCGAAGTTAACGAATTTGGAATATAGCAGCACTGCTAAGTTGAATTCGCAATGCGATTAATTTAACTTGAAGTAATCGCATTGCGATTTCAACTTGGCACTGCTAGTGCTATATTCCATATTCGTTAATTCTAGCCTATGTAAGAAAGCAGTGCTAAGTTGAAATCGCAATGCGATTACTTCAAGTTAAATTAATCGCATTGCGAATTCAACTTAGCAGTGCTGCTATATTCCATATTCGTTAACTTCGTTCATTCTAGCAAGCTGACCCATTATAAACCCAGCTCTAAGTTGAAATCGCAATGCGATTAATATAACTTGAATTAATCGCATTGCGATTTCAACGTAATTCCTCAAATCCGACAGTACATTTTAGTATATGGAGACGTTCCCATGGTGATGGGGACGCTCCATGAGCACAGAAGTTATGGTTGGCTTGGTAGAATTAGCGAATAGCGAATATGACGAATGTATTCGTCATATTCCTCAAAACGAAGATAGCAGTATTCTACATCTTCGTTTTAGCAACCTATTACGTCAACCTCGCTAATTCTAGCAATCAAATAGGAAGGTTGACTATAGAGACAGCTGTGTTAAATTAGCTATGCGATTTTTTTTTTTTAATAGAATAATTATATTACTTGATATAATTATTATAATTATTCTATTTATTAAAAAAAAAAATCGCATAGCGAATAAACTACAGCTGTCTCTATAGTCAACCTTCCTATTTGTTGCTAGAATTAGCGAGGTTGACGAATAGGTAGCTAAAACGAAGATGTAGAATACTTCGTTATCTTCGTTTTGAGGAATAGACGAATACATTCGTCATATTCGTCATCCTCGCTAATTCTAGATATGAAACCAATAGGAAAGTAGCCTTAAGTACAAATCGCAATATGCGATTATTTAAATCGCATGTTAATCGCGATAACTAGAAAAAATGACGAATATTCGATTTCGACGAATATGAAACGAATATTCATTCGAATATTCGCGAATTTCGTCGAAATCGAATATGGCACCTGCCGCTCATCACTATCTTCGACCAAAGTCTTTGAGCGCCGAAAGGTACCCACACCGTGTGCTCGCACACAAACCATTTATCACGTCCCAAACAGTCCTTTGGAGGTTTGGCAACCTCATCCAAAAGGATTGAACGGGTACCGGCAGCACCGACCCCCAAAACCTATCCTCACTTGAGTGCCTGCCTTTACGGATGTTGTGCCCACACTCGCACAACGCCAAAAAGCATTCTTCCTCTACTTTGCTAAAAACGCAAATTTCAATACTCTCCACCCTATGAGCGCCTCTCCCCATTTTTTGTTTCCCTCGCCACAAATGCTGTGAGAAGGTGCTAGGGACAGCAACTGGTAAAATCTCATTCTGAAAAAAAAAACTGAAAAAATGATTTATAAGTGCAGGGTAAAGGATAGGGAGGAATCACTTCACAGCATCTAAGTGCAGGGAGAGACGTCAAAAGGCGCTAGGGATAGTGCTAGGGAAAACCTCTTTGTGAAAAAAAGAAGTGATTTACAAGTGCAGGGAAAGATTATTTGGGGATCCATATACCTATTATACAGCTTTGTCATTCCAGCAATTTGTTCTTGGGGCACTTTGTTGAAAATATATACACAGTTCACTTCTGCAGCTATATGTGGTGAAAGCGTTTAGTGTCGTATTTCAGTATTACAAGAGTAATATATACACAGTTCACTTTTGCAGTTATTTGTGTTAAATGCATTTACTGGCCTATTTCAGTACAAAAAGAGAAATATATATGCAGTTCACTTTTGCAGTTATTTGTGCTAAAAGCGTTTACTGGCCTATTTCCATACAAAAGGAGAAATATATACGCAGTTCATTTTTTCAGTTATTTACGCTAGAAGCGTTTAGTGTCGTATTTCAGTACTACAAGAGAAATATATATGCAGTTCACTGTTGCAGTTATTTGCGCTAAAAGCATTTAATGGCCTATTTCAGTATCACAAGAGAAATATATACTTGGTTCACTTTGGCCGTTATTTGAGCTAAAAGCGTTTACTGGCCTATTTCAGTATAAAAAGAAAAAAATATACACAGTTCACTGTTGCAGTTATTTGTGGTGAAAGGGTTCAGTGGCTTATTTCAGTACAAAAATAAAACTATATTCCTTGCTTTTAGGAGTGTTTTAATTTGCTTTTAATTTTTTAATTCAGCTAAAAGTACGTTAGACATAGTGTTGGGTGCAAGTATTCGAATCGGGAATATAGCAACTTCGAGAATTTGCGAATATTTAGAATATAGTGATATATTCATATTTTTTTTCCATCAGTAACCTCTCTTTTCGCTTGTAGGCCAATGAGAAGGCTGCAATGTCTTTGTCTGAGCTCAGCAACATCCCTAGCAACCAATAGGAAAGTTGGCTTCCCCTTTAGTATATAAGAACCTTCCCACAGCTATTTTCTACAGTTTATTACAGTAGTTAGTTGGAGATAGTCAGTGTAGGTTAGATAGTGATATAGTGTAGCTGATTCTGCTGTCTATACATACATGCTACATACATATATACATAGTGTTGTGATGTCACAAGTTCACAACAATACTTAGTGCACCAATCACTAATATGTAGTCAGACCTGTTAAAATGTGAAGTTGCACGTATTGTGCCAAAATATTCGCACCATTAGTGCCGATTTTGCAATCGGGAGTATATTGGAGCACTCTATTTGCATATAAAGCTATTGTAATATTCTGCCATGCCAAACATTTTCTACAGTCTCAGTAAACTTCGAGCAGTTTGAAAAATGTAGCTATAGTGACGCACGCCTGTATTTTGCACGCATTACTTGAATATTACATTGCTGATTTTCGCAATAAAGAAAATAACAGCAAATTTGCGAATATATGACAAATATTCTACCAAATATTCATGAAATATTGCGAAATCGAATATTGCCCCTTCTGCTCATCACTAGTCAGACAGAGAAGTGCCAGGCCATGTACAGCGGAGTGGCAGAGGCCTAAATGTTTTTGGGGCAGGCAGAGGTTGCAGCAGAGTAAAGGGGCATGGCAGCAGGAGTGGCAGCAAGAGGCCTGAACTCCTGGTGTCATCTAGTGGTCGTGTCTTAACCAGCAACCCAGCGGTTCTTGATTGGTTAATTCGGTTATCCACTTTATCCCAAGTGACATCAGACACCCCCAGCCAATAGTCGTGGGTTGTCAGGTATTTAGTGCTGCTGGGGGCATAAGAACTGATAAACGCATCCGCCTGTCAACTGAAAATGCTGACAGGTTGACTCTTATCAAAATGAACAAGGCCTGGATTGCTCCTGACTTCTCTACTCCACCAGGGGAAAGCGGCTGAACACAAGGGCACTTTAAATGTGGGCCAGAACTTTTGCTCCTAGGGGCAGCAGATGCTGCACCCAACCTGAAGGAAAGGCCAGATAGCTGTCAACCCCAAATTGGACACCGGCATACGGACATGCTGTACAACTGAGAGGTGGTGAGTGGTGCAGTGGGAACAGCAACAGGGGACTCTCAAGGCCTCGGTCTGTTATTGGCAACAAAACCAGTGCCAACGAAAGCATCTGAAAACCAAATGGTTGAAACCGCCATGGCCTGAGTGACGTGTCAGGTCTCATGTTGTGATACCGCAACCTGATGAAAATGTGACTTACCCAACATTCTGAAGCTATAACAACCTTTAATGAAACGTCAAGTAGCGAAGCCTGTAACCTAATGGGAAATCCACCCGTAACGTGACTCGTTGTATGCTAATAAAGTTTTTTTTTTGTTTTTCTTAATCTTTTTTTTTCTTTTCATCCTACTACCTGAGTAAAAGATGTAATTGACCACACCAACTGAGAATGGCGAGCTGTGATGTGACCTGAAAAGCAAAAATGACGTGCAATGACGATCCTGGCTTTGGTAGTATGCTGACACTGACATGCACTAATATAGACAACCTGCAATACACCAGGCTGCTATAGGTGAGTACATATAAACAATGCAACCATCAGCACGTACCCCCTGTTGAGATGTGGATGAATATTGCCGTTAAAACAGTCTAAACTCAGTTCTTGGCAAAAGCAACGCTCATATATATTTTGAGAAAAAATAAAGCAATAAAAGAAGGCAAAATAACAGCAAAATAAATGGTCCTCATGGGTCTTTGCAATTACCTTTGTAGCAAGTAGCTCCCCTAGTGTCCAGTTAACATTCTGAACTGAAGATGGATTCCCAGCACCTTGCACAGGTGCTTCTTAAGTACACAAACTCAGGTTCACAACCTTAAAGTTATACACACACATTTTACATTTCCTAAAACAAATGTTACAAATGAAACACAGAGGAGCTTACAGTCTACTTAAGATGCATATCACAAAATAGCAGTTATACTAAAAAAACTAAAACACTCTATTAACAGCAACTCTGCCTCACCTGGATTAATCAGCTGCCTGCATCTCACACTCTATAATGCAAGTAAGGGGATAATGCTATATGTCAGTGTGAACAATGCCTTAATCTGTCAGCAGAAATAATAGCGGATAGAGAGAGATAGGTTTGCTGGCGAGCAAGAAAGTGAAAGCAAACAAGAAAGACATGCAGATATATACAGACAAACTAATAAAACATTCACTCCCTAACACCCCCCCCCAAAATGTGGCGGCATGGACCACGGCGTGCCCATGGTGTAACCAAGGACCATGTCGCCAAATACAAAAAAGCAGCTGGTGCTACCATCCATGTGCTGCTGGCATGAATGTGTAAAATATCATTGTAGAAAAGGCACGTATCCTACCATAACACCCCCGCCCCCCCCCTTCTGCCCCTCACAAAGCACAGCGGCCCGTGCAAGACATAGAAACCTGTGAGAAAATGAGACTGAGTCTGCCTAACCGTACTTCCGCGTGGGAGCCAAGCATGGGCTGCCAGTCAGATCGCTCCTGTGTGGTGCTGCTCCTCCTCACCAAAGGATCCGACACACCGCCAGCCGGACTGTAACAGGACGATACTGCAGAAGCTTGCAGCAAACCCTCACCCGACCGGAAGGTCCTCACCTGGGTTCCGACTGGGTACGGAAGCTGCTGATTCAGCCCATGTGCTACATCAGATGGCTCAGACTGCATACAACTACGCAGCACCATCGACACACCCAAGGGAGGCGTCTGCCTGGTATAAATGTGCTACTGACACCCCTCCCACAAATACAGGCCAATAAATCAGCCTTTATACTTGTCATGGCGTTTTTTTTTTTCTTTAAAGCTTATAGTGAATTATGAAATTAACTACAGAAAACAGTGATTGTTCTACATGACAATGTTTGCATTGGGTTTGCGTATTTTAAAAAAATTTCATAAAATGAAGTGTGCTCTAGGTATGGTGTTTTTTGGCATTTTTTGTTTAGGAATCTCTATGGGATTAAAGTGAAAAATAGGATATAAAAATTGTTTAACACACTACTGTTTTTTTCATGCATCTGTTACGCTGATCTGATGCCATGCATAAGGCCTCATGCAGATGACCATAGCAGATCCATGCCTGTATTTCGACCTTCAAACAGCAGGTCCGCAGTATACGGGCACCAGCTGTGTGTGCACCGTATCACAGATGCGGACCCGTTCACTTCAATGGGTCCACAATCAGGAAGATATGTTGCGGTACTGATTGGAAGCCCACAGAAGCACTATGGAGTGGGTTTCTCCCCCGGCCTCCACACTGCATTCGTTTTTTGCGGTGTGGACTGTTGGATGGGGATCGCAGACCCCATTCAAGTAAATAGGTCCGTGTCCCCAGATGACTGGTACACGGTCGTTGCCCGTGCATTGTGGACCATAATTTACGATCCGCAGCTTGAACATGGCCGGCACACACTTATGTACATGAGGCCTTAAACTGTTTGCAGATCCATGTGGTCTCTAATGATAGGACATGTCCTATTCCTGTTACTACTGTGAATGAGTCCTTTTTTTTTAAATACACAGTTGTGTGAGGTTGGGTCTACAGAGTGATCTTGACCAAGACCAACAAACGCTGCATAGAAATGCAGCCACTGAACTGAATGCAGTCCTAGATGAACTCGTAAATTGCTTTGAACCTAGTATTACAAAAAATTAAGCCCTGTCTCACCCCAATCCAAAACATGGTTTTTAACACTACTTTCCCCATTGAATGCAGTGAAATACATTGATATGTTAGGGCTCATTCACATGGTTGTTGTTCGGCCATTCCGTACATTGGGGGCCACATCCGTGCAGCTGCCGCGACGGATCAACTTGAATGGGTCCGTGATCCGTCGGCACCACAAGAAAAAATAAAACAGGTTCTATTTTTTTTGCGGTGCGGAGGCACGGACAGAAACCCCATGGTTGCACTCCGTAGTGCTTCCGTCGGATTCCATGCCTCCGTTCCACACCGACCTTCCAGATTGTGGACCTAAGAGGTATATTCCCAGTTGCCACTGATCAGCTGCTGATTTTTCTGCTGTGGATTATGTGTTGTGAATCTAGGAGTAAAATAGTGACAAGTCCCTTTTTTTTACCGGTCGTGTGACAATATTTGTGCAGAGGCACACAGCGTTATAAATCATGATAAAGTGAAGGCCAAAAGGGGTGAAGCTACTGCAGGACATACATCACAGGGTTTGCAGGGGAGAGCAGGAATGGAAGGGGCTAATAGTTTAAAAGAAGTGGTGTTAGGGCTGTGGGGGGGAAGGGATTGGGTCAAGCAGGGTCTCATGGGCCCAGGAGGAGTAGTAGGAGAGGGGTACATGACATCCGGCCAAAGGTCAGTTAGTCATCTGCAGCAAGACCTGGGAACAGCCTGCCCGCCCCATACATTCTAATACTGTACAGAAACTAACCTCCGTACAGTATTATTCCAAAATATTATTCCATCAAAACACATTGCACCCCTGCAGAAAAAACTGAACGCAATCGCAGACAAAACTTGTGCAAAATGGGGCGAGTTTCCCTGGTTGCATCCGGAGCCAATCCGTATTGTTCATGTGAAAGAGGCCATAGTGTGCAAGCACAACCACCATTGCTGGAAACGAGTAGTATAATCTGACGGAAAAATGAATCCAGCCAGCAAAGGAGGCAATATGGACAATCACAATACATTAGTAAGGGCCTTGTATTCACTTTCTCTACATGATAAATTCCATCTGCTGCAGTGAGACGACCCCTTTAATTCTGCATGCAGAAACCTGACCATGTGGCAGTGAGATCACTGTATGTGTACAATGTATATGGTGAAGAGTTTCAATAGTAACAATTTAATTTTTACATATAAAAATCTCCAAGAAATGTATCAGGGCAGAAGTGACGGATTTTCGCCAGCACCCCTCCCTTCCTCTCCTGCTTCCTACGTATTCGTGCAGTGGGGCAACAATGCAAATAAGGGACGGCTCCTGCCTGCCCAATGTGTCAGCTTATAAAGCACACAGCAGCCGGGAACCTGTCAGTCTGCTACAATGGGGAGGCTGCTGCTGCTGTGTGCTGCTCTCCTGAGCCTCATCACCGGGGCGAGATCTGACCCGTAAGTCCGGCTACCTGTAGCATATTTCTATTCATTGCTGCATTATGCACTAGGGAATGCTTCACTAATTACTAACAGGAGGGTTTCTCTGGCTCAGGTTCCCATCTCTATAGGGCTGGTGGCAAGGTGTGACGTGTGAATTAGGCCTTATGCAGGTTTTTTTTTTTTTTTTGCAAGGAAAAACCTCAGCGTAAGGGCTCATGCACATGACAGTATTTCTTTCTGTTTCCATCCCGTTTTTTGGGGGGCCATATGCAGAACCATTCACTTCAATGGGGCTGGAGAAAATACTGGAGGTACTCCATGTGCATTCCATTTCCGTATGTCCGTTCCGCAAAAAAGTAGTCCATGTTCTATTATTGTCTGCAAATAACGGTCTGAGGACCCATTCAAGTCAATGGGTCCGCCAAAAAAACGGAACGCACACGGAACACATCCATATGTCATCCGTATTTCATCCGTATTTTGCGGATCCATACTGTAGAAACTCTATGCCCAGCACATATTGCTCATGTGTTTGGTGATTAATAAGTTACTGTTTCAGTATACGATCTGCAAAAAACTGATCAAATACGGAAACAATACGCATATGTTTTGTGCAATAACGGAATGGAAGAGGACTTAAATTAGAGGGAAAAAAACTCAGATACTGAAAAACAGACTGCAAAACACACACGGTCGTGTGCATGAGCCCTAAGGCTGCATTGCACACAAACGTATTTTGTTTCCGTGTCCGTATTGTTTTCTTTGCTGATAGGATGTGGACCCATTAATTTCAATGGGTCCGCAAAAAATGCTGACAGTACACCGTGTACTATCCACATTCATATGTCTGGAACCCCGCAAAAAAAAATAGAGCATGGATAGGCATCATTACAATGGATCTGCCAAAAAAAATGGATCTTTAAAAAAAAGGATGCTAAACAGACGTCATCCGTTTTTTTCTGCGGATCCGCAATTTGCAGGCCGCAAAATCCATATGTTCGTGTGCATGTGGCCTAAGGGCTCATGCACGTGACCATATGTATGTTAGGTTTTGCAAAACACAGATCCACAACAAAAAACGGATGACATCCGTATTGCATCCATTTTTTTTTTTTGGCAGATCCATTGTAATAATACCTGTCCTTGTCCACAAAACGGACAATAATAGGACATGTTCTATCTTTTTGCGGAACAGACATGTGGACATACGGAAATGAAATGCACAGTAAGTGAGTAATTTCTGTTGTTTTTGTGGACCCGTTGAAGTGGATGGTTCCGCATACGGACTTGTAGAAAAACAGAAACGGAGAGAAAATACGGTCGTGTGCATGAGCCTACAGTACCAGAAAAGTGTGTGAGATTAGAAAAATCTGATGTACAATTAGCTTTTTTTTTTCGTGCGGTAATTGACCTGCCGTGTAGATTTCGAAAATGTCAATTGTGTGTTTCTTTCTTTTTTTTTTCTTTCTTTGAGTCGATTTCCGCCGTTTCAGTGGAACGGTGAGATCGGCAGAAAATCCCCATTAAATTCACACAAAAAAACACATAAAAACTGCACAAATGTGCCAAAACTGCAATAAATAGTATGGATCTATGCCTTTTTTGTGTGCAGCCACCCTTAGGCTAGGTTCACATGGGCGTCATGTTTGACACCCGGATAAGAGGCCGGTGTGTTGCGGGAAAATGCGCAATCTATTGTCCATAGTGTGTGGCTTTCTGTGACAAATACTGTTGTACATCCGAAAACAGTGTCTGTAGTGCAAATTGAAATAATCTGAGCCTACATGCACACCTACATACACATATTCCTACCGCTGCATACATACCTACCTTCTGAGCGCTTTAACTCAATGTCTCTACCCAGCCCCTTTCTGTCAGGCTTATTATAATAGCTGACGATTGTTTGCCCTCTTAACATGGATATTTATTTATTGCAACAAGTAGTTCTCACTGCACCAAGTCCTTCAATGCAGCCTGCCACATTGATAAGGATAGCTGGTCAATCACCGAGCTTGTACACTGGGATCAGCCATTTGTTGTAGCACTCATCAAGAGGTTACCACCCTCTTCACTCCCTAGTCCCTTGCTGTCAAGGACATTATCTGAATCTGACCTCTCTGAACCCCTGGTCATGCCATTTGATGAGTTCTCCGACATGGTTCAGTTCTTCAATATAGCATAACAATCATTTAAGGGATATTGCTTTAGCAAAACTCTAGGTACATCCTAATATGATCACCTATACCATTGATTTACAGAATCTTTTTCTCTGTGATATTTGTTACAATCCACATGTTTACCGTGTGGGTTATACTACTAGACCTTGCAGCTTATAGTGCTCCTGTTGCTCCTGGTGAAATTCCCTCCTCCCTCGTTCCTTTCCTCCCTCCATTTCCCTCCCCCTCATTCTCCCACTCCTTCTTATCTACTCCCCCCCCCCCCCCGTTTTGCATCTTTTAATATTTGATATTTTAGGTATGTCGTTAAGATGTTATTGGTCATTGTTATATTATGATATTACGCCACAAAGATTGTAATGTGTACTGCGTTTATGATGGACGGGCGAAGAAGCTATTGCGATACTTATTTGTTGTATTTGCTTTGAAAATTCAATAAAAAGAATTATAAAAGAAAAAAAAAGAAAAAAGAAATAATCTGAGCCTAACCTAGTGCCCATAGTGTATGGCTTTCTGTGTCACATTCTGTACTCCATCCGAAAACTGTTTCTTTAGCGCAAATTTAAATAATCTGGGCCTAATCTAGTGTCTACAGTGTGTGGCTTTCTGTGACATATACTGTTCTACATCCGAAAACAGTGTATGTAGCGCAAATTTAAATAATCTGGGCCTAATATAGTGTCCATAATCTGTGGTGTTCTGTAACCAATACTGTACTACACCAAAAACAATGTCTGTATTGCAAATTCCAATAATCTGGGCCTCATAGAGTGTCCATATTCTGTGGGTTTCTGTGACATATACTGTCCTGCATCCGAAAACAGTGTCTGTAGCTCAAATTTAAATAATCTGGACCTAATCTAGTGTCCATAGTGTGTGGCTTTCTGTGACAAATTCTGTACTATATCAGAAAACAATAATTAAATAATTTTTGCTATATCTAGTGTGTTTGCATTTCCTACATATGACTGACATATACTGTACTTTATCTGTAGATGGTGTATGCTAGTCTGCAACATTATCAAGGCTAAATCTCCTGTGTAAAGTGTAAAGTGTAAAAGAATGTAGCTGAGGGCCTCCAGGTGCGCTAACCCTCAAAAACATTATTTGGAAGGACCTTCAGGTCAACTGACCCACTAAAACATCATTTTGCAAGTGCCTTCAGGGAAGCTGACCCTCTAAAACATTATATGTGAGTGCCTGCAGGTGAGCTGACCCTGTTAAACATTATATGTGAGTGCCTGCAGGTGAGCTGACCCTGTTAAACATTATATGTGAGTGCCTGCAGGTGAGCTGACCCTGTTAAACATTATATGTGAGTGCCTGCAGGTGAGCTGACCCTGTTAAACATTATATGTGAGGGCCTGCAGATGAGCTGACCCTAAAAAACATGAATTATGAGGGCCTGCAGGTGAGCTGACCCTCTAAAACATTATATGTGAAGGGCTGAAGGTGAGCTGACCCTGTAAAGCATTATATGTGAGGGTCTGCAGGTGAGCTGACCCTCTTAAACATTATTAAAGCATGGCACGGGTGATGTTATGGGACACAATTGCTGGTGTAATGAGGGGACAGCACACCGAGAAAAATGGTGGCAGCTGGGGACTGAATAACGAGGGACGTCCGCTGCCATGAGGCTAAGGAAAGCCTCAGTGTCCACAGGCCTAGATGGCAACATTTTCAGGGCCAGTAATTTTCAAAGGTGTGCATTTAGTGTGTCGAAATATATCTTTTATATGAAGAAGAAATTCATCATATAAGAGATAATATCAATAAATTATGTAACCAATCCAGTAATCCACTAGGTGGACATAAAATCGCCTTTTTTTTATTTTGAGAGTCTAAATTTAATGTGTGCAATTACTGAAACAAAGGGGCAATCAATTATGCAAAAGTATATGATAATTTATTTACAAAAATTAGATATCAAATTAATAATAATGCACTGACACAGCAAGGATATAATGAAAAATGATAAAATAATACCAGGATACACCACTAGATGGTGCTGTAATTCCAAACTACACCACTACTTCATCAATCAACATGAAATAACACCGTAATATTATTTATGAGGTAATGTCCCCTCTGTTTGTGAATTTAACAAACAGGTTATCAATTACCAATGTATGAATTTACACAGGAAAGGAGAGATGTGAACCCTTTTCCCAGCCTCCTATGATCAATTTAGGTATATGGTGGTATGATATAACTTATAAATTCTTCTAACTTGGTATTGGCTATGGAATATAAAATTCCAGTCAGAGATTCTTTCTCTGATAGCAATATCATACGTGTTATTTAGTGATTTGCACTTTCACCAAACAATAGTAATATTGCTATGGCCACTTAACGCTACGTATCCACACAAGATGGGGATCTGAACTATATACCAAGCAGAATGATTTATAAATACTACACAAACAAAAATATATACGTTACCAGATCAAAGGGTAGGCGGAACTGCAAAGGATAACCGACTCTCAGGGATTCTCTGGTAGTCAGGAACTAATCCAGGGTTTTCTTTCCTTGTAATGTAGTGGTTCTTATGTGTTCTCTTAGTTCCTTCTTTCTTTTCTTTTTTCTTGGGTTCTTTTTTTTTTCTCCCCTCCAACAGTAATTAGCCCCATCTTATCTCACTTTACATCCTCCTGGATTAGGATCTTCCAATCAACTGAGGGGGGTGTAACGTATGTTAATGACTCTATGAGATCATATTTACCCATAATGCAATTGTGGAGAATGGTGTCATGATATCCATCTGTCTCCAGATATATATTATATAGCAACAGTGCCATCTGGAGACCAAAGGGGAAGGAACCCCATGCCAAGTCGATAGCTGTGTCGGGTCCTTCGTCCGGAATCATGCTGAAGGACACCGCGGGGCTGATCATAACGAACAAGAGGATTCGATGCCGTCAATGGCTGCTTGCTTGGCAATGGAACCAGCTAGGTCATTCCCTTCCTTATCCACACCTGGATATTTTTAATGAACTCTTACCTTTTTCCAATAAATGGTAAGACTGTGGGTGGTAGCCATCTCGTCAATCTTGCAAAATATTTTACCATGTTTGACTGGCTTGTCGTTGCTTCTCATCATGCTATATCTTTTCCATCTGGGGAAATACTCCACAATGCTGTTACGAATATAATCAGAATCTGTGATTATGACAAATAGTGTTGATCACGAATATTCGAATTGCAAATTTTAATCGCGAATATTTAGAATATCGCAAACTATATTCGCATATGCGAATATTCGGTTTTATGCGAATTTGTTATATGCAAATTTTCGCAAGTAAGAAAATAATGTCATTATTTTCTGATTGCGAAAATTCGCATAAAAAATTCGCATAAATTTGCATAATGATTCGCATAAACGGGCATAAACTACAAGTGCCTAACGCACTTGTAGTTCTGAGTGGACGCATCGGCGCGTCATCTCGCGAGACGCGAGATTTCCGGTGAACGCACGCGCGCGCGCGTTCACAGTGCCGCGCGTCTCAGGAGTTTAACTACAGCCTGCCAGCGATGATATAAATCGCATCAAACAAGTATATCAGATGCTGTTTTGTGAACAGCGTCTGATATAGCTGCTACCTGGTCCTCTGGTCCCATTTACTAGGATCGACCACCAGAGGACCAGGTAGGTATGTAAAGTTGCACCAAACACTACACTAACCCCCCCCACCCTCCCCCCCTCACTTACTAACCACTTGTTAACCCCTTGATCACCCCATCTAGATTCCCTGATCACCCCCCTGTCACCGATCACCCCCCTGTCATTGATCACACCCCTTGTAAGGCTCCATTCAGACGTCCATATGTGTTTTGCGGATCCGTGGATTCACGGATCCGCGGAACTGATCCACGCATCTGCGGATCCGCAGATCCTCAAAACACGGACACTGGCAATGTGCTTTCCGCATTTTGCAGATCCGCACATTGCCAGAACTATAAAGAAAATGCTTTTTCTTGTCCGCAATTGCGGAAAAGGATAGGACATGTTCTATATTTTCGCGGAACGGAAGTGCAGACCCGGAAGCGCGGATCCGTAATTCCGGATCCGAGCTGGGCAAAGTCTGTCCCCATAGAAATGAATGGGTCCGCAATTCCGTTCCGCAAACAGAATTGCGGACGTGTGAATGGGGCATAAGGGTCCCTTATCACCGCCAGTTAGTTAGCTACTTGTTAGGTAGCTAGCGCCCAGCCCACCGCACCGCAGTCACTGATTTTGGCAGAGAATTTTTCATCTACATTGATCGATGCGAATGAAAAAATCTGTGCCGTTCATTTTTATTTATTTTTTTCAGCCCAGAGGCTGAACGGAAAAAAAATATCTCATTACCCGTATGCTCAATATACGGAGAATCGCAGAAACTCCTAATGCTGGCCATACGTGTAATAATTGCGGAGACCCTCAAATGCCAGGGCAGTACAAACACCTCACATGTGACCCCATTTTAGAAAGAAGACACCCCAAGGTATTCCGTGAGGGGTATGGGGAGTTCATGTAAAATTTTATTTTTTGTCACAAGTTAGTGGAATATGAGACTTTGTAAGAAAAAAAAAATATATCAATTTCCGCTTGTGCCAAAAAATTTTTTTTTCTGTGAACTCGCCATGCCCCTCA
Organism: Bufotes viridis; assembly: GCA_033119425.1. Classification (NCBI taxonomy): domain Eukaryota; kingdom Metazoa; phylum Chordata; class Amphibia; order Anura; family Bufonidae; genus Bufotes; species Bufotes viridis. The sequence continues at coordinate 19,577,782 of CM065594.1, forward strand.
CAGAATACCTTGGGGTGTCTTCTTTCCAAAATGGGGTCACATGTGGGGTATTTATACTGCCCTGGCATTTTAGGGGTCCTAAAGCATGAGAATCCAAATACGTAAAAATGCCCTATGAAATCCTAAAGGTACTCATGGGAATTTGGGCCCCTTTGCGCATCTTGGCTGCAAAAAAGTGGCACACATGTGGTATCGCCATACTCAGGAGAAGTAGGGCAATGAGTTTTAGGCCTCATGCACACGACCGTTTTTTTATGCTGTCCGCAAAAAGGGGTTCCGTTGTTCAGTGATCCGTGTCCGTTTTTGCCTTCCGTTGTGTTTCCGTGTGTCTTCCGTTTTTTTTAGCGGACATGACCCAAAAGATTTTACCAAAAGACAGGCTGCCAATGTTTCCCAAGTGCCTGCCAAGGGATCCGCAAAAAAAACGGACACGGAACGCGGATGACACACGGATGTCCATCCGCATTTTTCACGGACCCATTGACTTGAATGGGTCCGTGAACCGTTTATCACGGACAAGAATAGGACAGGTTATATTTTTTTGACGGACTGGAATCACGGACCACGGACGCGGAGGACAAACGGTGCATTTGCTGAGATTTCCACGGACCCATTAAAAACCAATGGGTCCGCAGAAAATCACGAAAAATGGAGCAACGGACACGGAATCAAACAACGGTCGTGTGCATGAGGCCTTAGGGTGTATTGTTATATATACCCATACTTTGTGTGAGAAATATCGCTGTACACGACAACTTTTTAAATTTTTTTATACAAAGTTGTCAATTTACAGAGATATTTCTCTCACCCAGCATGGGTATATGTAAAAATACACCCCAAAACACATTGCCCTACTTCTCCTGAGTACGGCGATACCACATGAGTGACACTTTTTTGCAGCTAAGATGCGCAAAGGGGCCCAAATTCCAATGAGTACCTTTTAGGAGGGCATTTTTACGCATTTTTCTTCTCACGCTTTAGGGCCCCTAAAATGCCAGGGCAGTATAAATACCCCACATGTGACCCCATTTTGGAAAGAAGACACCCCAAGGTATTCGCTGAGGGGCATAGTGAGTCCATGAAAAATTTAACTTTTTGTCAAAAGTTAGCGGAAAGGAAGACATTGTGAGAATAAACAATAAAAAATCAATTTCCGCTAACTTGTGCCAAAAAAAATTCTTCTATGAACTCTCCATGCCCCTCATGGAATGTCTTAAGGTGTCTTCTTTCCAAAATGGTGTCACATGTGGGGTATTTATACTGCCCTGGCATTTTAGGGGCCCTAAAGCGTGAGAAGAAAAATGCGTAAAAATGCCCTCCTAAAAGGTACTCATTGGAATTTAGGCCCCTTTGCGCATCTTAGCTGCAAAAGAGTGTCACACATGTGGCATTGCCATACCTAGGAGAAGTAGGGCAATGTTTTTTGGGGTGTATTTTTACATATACCCATGCTGGGTGAGAGAAACATCTCTGTAAATTGACAACTTTGTATAAATTTTTTTAAAAAGTTGTCGTTTACAGCGATATTTCTCACACACAGTATAGGTATATGTAAAAATACACCCCAAAACACATTGCCCTACTTCTCCTGAGTTCGGCGATACCACATGTGTGACACTTTTATGCAGCCAAGATGCGCAAAGGGGCCCTAAAACCAATGAGTACCTTTAGGATTTCACAGTGTATTTTTCTCATTTGGATTCTCACGCTTTAGGTCCCCTAAAATGCCAGGGCAGTATAAATACCCCACAAGTGACCCCATTTTGGAAAGAAGACACCCCAAGGTATTCTGTGAGGGGCATGGCGAGTTCACAGAATTTTTTTTTTTTTGCCACAAGTTAGCGGAAATTGATATTATTTTTTTTTATTTTGTTTTTTACAAAGTCTCATATTCCACTAACTTGTGACAAAAAATAAAATTTTACATGAACTCACCATACCCCTCACGGAATACCTTGGGGTGTCTTCTTTCTAAAATGGGGTCACATGTGGGGTATTTTTACTGCCCTGGCATTTTAGGGGCCCCTAAAGCGTGAGAAGAAGTCTGGAATCCAAATGCGTAAAAATGCCTTGTGAAATCCTAAAGGTACTCATTGGAATTAGGGCCCCTTTGCGCACCTAGGCTGCAAAAAAGTGTCACTCATGTGGTATTGCCGTACTCAGGAGAAGTAGGGCAATGTGTTTTGGGGTGTATTTTTATATATACCCATACTTTGTGTGATAAATATCTCTGTAAACGACAACTTTTTAATTTTTTTAATCAAAGTTGACAATTTACAGAGATATTTCTCTCACCCAACATGGGTATATGTAAAAATACACCCCAAAACACATTGCCCTACTTCTCCTGAGTACAGCGATACCACATGAGTGACACTTTTTTGCAGCCTGGGTGCGCAAAGGGGCCCAAATTCCAACGAGTACCTTTAGGTCTTACATGGCTGCTCACAAACTAGCCCCGCCCAAAATGCCAGAACAGTAAACACACCCCACAAATGACCCCATTTCGGAAAGTAGACACCCCAAGGTATTCACTGAGGGGCATAGTGAGTCCGTCTGAGATTTTATTTTTTTTGCCAGAAGTTAGCAGAAATTGAAACTTTATTATTATTATTTTTTCCTCAGAAAATGTCATTTTCCGCTAACTTGTGAAAAAAATGAAATAATACATGAACTCACCATGCCCCTCCGCGAATACTTTGGGGTGTCTTCTTTCTAAAATGGTGTCATTTGGGGGGTATTTATACTTTCCTGACATTCTAGCACCTGAAGAAACATGGCAGGTGCTCAGAAAGTCAGAGCTGCTTCAAAATGCCGAAATTCACTTTTTTGCACCATAGTTTGTAAACGCTATAACTTTTACCCAAATTAATAAATATACACTTATTGGATTTTTTTTAATCAAAGACATGTAGAACAATAAATTTATAGAAAAATTTATATAGAAATATATATATATTTTTTTAAATTTACAACAGAAAGCGAAAAATGTCATTTTTTTGCAAAAATTTCGGTCATTTTTGATTAATAGCAAAAAAAAGTAAAAATGTCAGCAGCAATGAAATACCACCAAATGAAAGCTCTATTAGTGAGAAGAAAAGGAGGTAAAATTCATTTGGGTGGTAAGTTGTATGACCGAGCAATAAACGGTGAAAGTAGTGTAGTGCAGAATTGTAAAAAGTGGCCTGGTCATTAAGGGTGTTTAAGCTAGGGGGGGTGAGGGGGTTAAAGAAAGGAGTGAAATGGGAATGGAGTGAGCAAACTTATCCAGGCTCCAGGCCTTGCATATCCAGATATGCCTGGACAATGTCCTTAATCGGATGGCCAATGGAGATCAGGTACAAGCAAAATAATAAAAACCCAGTTACTCAAGGATTAGCAGAACTTCATGATTGTACCAGTACGGAACGTAAAGGTCAGTCGACAGAAAAAAAAATCCTGGAGGAACAATCCTTAACCCCCTATACATCCTACGAAGATGAGTACTGCAAATCATTACCATGTGTGTATGTAGAAGGCTGTTCCTTCCATACCGATGTAGGATCCGAACGTACACTGGTTGCAGGTATTGTAATCGTGTGGAATAATATATTCACAGATGTGTCAGTCAGATACCAAATTAGTTCCAAAAGTAGCCAGGTCACAGAACGTACCTCTGTGTACAAAGCTGTACAAATGGCTATCGAGTATGATATTAAGGAGTTTGTCATTAGTGATGAGCGGCAGGGGCAATATTCGAATTCGCGATATTTCGCGAATATTTGGGCGAATATTCGCCATATATTCGAAAATTCACAAATTCGTAATCTCCAGTCATTATTTTCTGATTGCGAAAATTTGCATGAAAAATTCGCTTAAATTTGCATAAAAATTTGCATAAACTGGTATTTAACCACTTCAGCCCCCCTAGCTTAAACACCCTTAATGACCAGGCCACTTTTTACAATTCTGCACTACACTACTTTCACCGTTTATTGCTCCGTCATGCAACTTACCACCCAAATGAATTTTACCTCCTTTTCTTCTCACTAATAGAGCTTTCATTTGGTGGTATTTCATTGCTGCTGACATTTTTACTTTTTTTGCTATTAATCAAAAATGTCATTTTTCACTTTCTGTTGTAATTTTTTTTTTAAACTACATTTCTATATAAATTTTTCCCAAAATTTATTGTTCTACATGTCTTTGATAAAAAAAAAATCCAATAAGTGTATATTTATTGATTTGTGTAAAAGTTATAGCGTTTACAAACTATGGTGCAAAAAAGTGAATTTCCGCATTTTGAAGCAGCTCTGACTTTCTGAGCACCTGTCATGTTTCTTCAGGTGCTAGAATGTCAGGAAAGTATAAATACCCCCCAAATCACACCATTTTAGAAAGAAGACACCCCAAAGTATTCGCGGAGGGGCATGGTGAGTTCATGTATCATTTAATTTTTTTTCACAAGTTAGCAGAAAATGACACTTTCTGAGGAAAAAATAATAATAAAGTTTCCATTTCTGTTAACTTCTGGCAAAAAAAAAAAATAATATCAGACGGACTCACTATGCCACTCAGTGAATACCTTTGGGTGTCTACTTTCCGAAATGGGGTCATTTGTGGGGTGTGTTTACTGTTCTGGCATTTTGGGCGGGGCTAAATTGTGAGCAGCCATGTGAAACCTAAAGGTACTCATTGGAATTTGGGCCCCTTTGCGCACCCAGGCTGCAAAAAAGTGTTACTCACGTGGTATCGCCGTACTCAGGAGAAGTAGGGAAATGTGTTTTGGGTTGTATTTTTACATATACCCATGCTGGGTGAGAGAAATATCTCTGTAAATTGTCAACTTTGTATAAAAAAAATTAAAAAGTTTACAGAGATATTTCTCACACAAAGTATGGGAATATATAAATATACACCCGAAAACACATTGCCCTACTTCTCCTGAGTACGGCGATACCCATGAGTGACACTTTTTTGCAGCCTGGTTGCGCAAAGGGGCCCTAATTCCAATGAGTACCTTTCGGATTTCACAGGGCATTTTTACGCATTTGGATTCCAGACTTCTTCTCACGCTTTAGGGGCCCCTAAAATGCCAGGACAGTATAAATACCCCACAAGTGACCCCATTTTAGAAAGAAGACACCCCAAGGTATTCCGTGAGGGGTATGGTGAGTTCATGTAAAATTTTATTTTTTGTCACAAGTTAGTGGAATATGAGACTTTGTAAAAAACAAAATAAAAAATATTAATTTCCGCTAACTTGTGCCAAAAAATAATAATTCGGAGAACTCTACATGCCTCTCACGATGGAATACCTTGGGGTGTCTTCTTTCCAAAATGGGGTTACTTGTGGGGTATTTATACTGCCGTGGCATTTTAGGGGCCCTAAAGCGTGAGAATCCAAATGCGTAAAAATGCCCTGTGAAATCCTAAAGGTACTCATGGGAATTAGGGCCCCTTTGAGCATCTTGGCTTCAAAAACGTGTCACTCATGTGGTATTGCCGTACTCAGGAGAAGTAGGGCAATGTGTTTTGGGGTGTATATTTATATATACCCATACTTTGTGTGAGAAATATCTCTGTAAATGACAACTTTTTAAAAAAATGTATCCAAAGTTGACAATTTACAGAGATATTTCTCTCACCTAACATGGGTATATGTAAAAATCCACCCTAAAACACATTGCCTAACTACCTAACACCCCAAAACACATGCGCTAACTACCTAACAAGTAGCTAACTAACTGGCGGTGATAAGGGACCCTTATGCCCCATTCACACGTCCGCAATTCTGTTTGCGGAACGGAATTTCGGACCCATTCATTTCTATGGGGACAGACTTTGTCTCGCTCAGATCCGGAATTGCGGATCCGCACTTCCGGGTCTGCACCTCCGTTCCACAAAAATATAGAACATGTCCTATTCTTGTCCGCAATTGCGGACAAGAAAAGACATTTTCTATATAGTTCTGGCAATATGCGGATCTGCAAAATGCGGAAAGCACGTTGCACGTTGTTCGTATTTTGAGGATCTTTGGACGTCTGAATGGAGCCTTACAGGGGGCTGATCAGTGACAGGGGGATGATCAGGGAATCTAGATGGGGTGATCAAGGGGTTAACAAGGGGTTAATAAGTGACCGGGGGGGGGGGGTAGTGTAGTGTTTGGTGCAACTTTACATAGCTACCTGGTCCTCTGGTGGTCGAGATGACGAGCCGATGCGTCCACCCAGAGCTACAGCAGGACCGCTGGCCGGACGGTCCTGTAGTGGTTAAGAATGCTATTATTTTCCCTTATAACCATGTGATTGGACCATGTAATGTGACGTCATCACAGGTCCTTTAGCTGTTAGCTGAAGCTTGGAGAGAGAAGACAGATCGCAACTACGCGATCAAGTGGCTAAGGTAAGTTAAGTTTTATTATTTTTAACCCCTTCATCTTCATTCTACAAAGCATTCTTTATTAAGAATGCTATTATTTTCCCTTATAACCATGTTATAAGTGAAAATAATAAATTCTCCAGAATACTCTACCCGAAACTGGACTTCAGTGATGAAGTCCAGCTTCGGGGCTGGGTACCAAACATGGCGATTTTTCACACGCGCGTGCAAAACGCATTACAAACGTTTGCACCCGCGCGGAAAAATCGTGCATATTCCTGCAATGCACCCGCCTCTTATCCGGGCGTCAAACATGACGCCCATGTGAAAGAGACCTAAGGCAGAATATAGAGCATGCTGCAGAAAAACGCTGAATATAGAGCATGCTGCGATTTTCACGCAACGCAGAAGTGATGCGTGAAAATCACCGCTCATGTGCACAGCCCCATAGAAATGAATGGGTCCGGATTCAGTGCGTGTGCACGCATTGCACCCGCGCGGAAAACTCGCCCTTGTGAAAGGGGCCTAAGGCCTCTTTCACACGAGCGTGTCCGCATTAGGTCCGAATGCGTTGCGGATGCGTTCAGTTGAAACTCTGCATCACTTCTGCGTTGCGTGAAAATCGCAGCATGCTCTATATTGTGCGTTTTTAACGCAACGCAGGCCACATAGAAGTGAATGGGGCTGCGGGAAAATCGCAAGCATCCACAAGCAAGTGCGGATGCAGTGCGATTTTTCCCGCATGGTTGCTTAGCAACGGGACCAGATCTTTATTATTTTCCCTTATAACATGGTTAACTTACCTTAGCCACTTGATCGCGTAGTTGCGATCTGTCTTCTCTTTTCAAGCTTCAGCTAACAACTAAAGGACCTGTGATGACGTCACATCACATGGTCCAATCACATGGTCCATCACCATGGTAAGATGGACCATGTGATTGGACCATGTGATGTGACGTCATCACAGGTCCTTCAGCTGTTAGCTGTAGCTTGAAGACAGAAGGCAACGCAACTACGCAATCAAGTGGCTAAGGTAAGTTAAGTTTTATTATTTTTAACCCCTTCATCTTCATTTTACTAAGCATTCTTTATAAAGAATACTAATATTTTCCCTTATAACCATGTTATAAGGGAAAATAATAAAGATCTGGTCCCGTTGCTAAGCAACCATGCGGGAAAATCGCACTGCATCCGCACTTGCTTGCGGATGCTTGCGATTTTCCCGCAGCCCCTTGCACTTCTATGGGACCTGCGTTGCGTGAAAAATGCAGACTATAGAGCATGCTGCGATTTTCACGCAACACAGAAGTGATGCGTGAAAATCACCGCTCATGTGCACAGCCGCATAGAAATTAATGGGTCCGGATTCAGTGTGGGTGCAATGCGTCCTCCTCACACATTGCACCCGCGCGGAAAATTCGCCCGTGTGAAAGGGGCCTAAGGCCTCTTTCACACGAGCGTGTCCGGATTAGGTCCCGATGCGTTGCGGATGCGTTCAGTTGAAACTGTGCGATTTCGCAGGCAAAGCCATTCAGTTTTGTCTGCGATTACGTTCAGTTTTTTCCGCGCGGGTGCAATGCGATTTGATGCGTTTTTCACGCGCGTGATTAAAAAACTGAAGGTTTACAAACAACATCTCCTAGCAACCATCAGTGAAAATTGCATCGCACCCGCACTTGTGTGCGGATGCAATGCGTTTTTCACGCAGCTCCATTCACTTCTATGGGGCCAGAGCTGCGTGAAAAACGAAGAATATAGAACACGCTGCGATTTTCACGCAACGCAGAAGTGATGCGTAAAAAAAACTGCTCATGTACACAGACCTATTGAAATGAATTGGTCAGGATTCAGTGCGGGTGCAATGCGTTCACATCACGCATTGCACCCGTGCGGAAAACTCGCTCGTGTGAAAGGGGCCTAAGGGTTACATAGCATCATAGATCAATATAATGTTATGTGACTCCAGCAGTGCTGGGAGGTCAGAACGGGAGCTTCCGCATACTCATGCTGCGAGTTCAGAGCGTGACACTTGCTCGTCTGAAAGGGGCCTAAGAGGCAGATGACGCTGCAATAAACTCCGAATTTTTATTTTTTTACAGGGTTGGAACTCTTTCTCACATAAGGAGCCTATGTCACCACCTGGGGTAATGCTTTTACTGGAAATCACAGGCAGCTCTGCAGTGTATAAGCCTAGGGCTACGCACAAGGGGCACATTTATCAAACTAACCTTTTTTGGAGTATAGAATTAGCAACACTTGTCTAAAATTTGTACCTCGTGTTTTTATCGTTTAATAATATCTGTTTTTTCTTTTTTGGTTCCAGTCTGACATCTAGTGGATGTTCTCTTGTAAGACAGATTCATATGCACCTAAGACAGGTCAAATTAGTATGCGCATGAAAGTGTGGCGCTAGTGAGCTGAAGTTAGGCGTAACTCTCCATGAAAGTAGGCAAAATGTGGCGCAACTCTCCACTAAAAACAGAGACAGAAAAGTATGCCAGCCCTGAAGTAGACTGTTTTTAGGACTAAATCATGTGGGAAATAAGGTGCATCTACATAAGTCCGAAAATTGGCGCGAAATTCTGAAAACTTATGAATAAGTCTTCAAACTGAAAATAGGCGCAAAAGCCTCCAAAACAGGTTCAAAAAGTTGTTAAAGGAGACTAAGAAATAAAATAGTTGGAAACAGACATTTACTCATGAAAACAGGCAGGGACGTATATTAAATGTGCCCCAAGCTCTTTGTAGACGTGTATTTTTTTTATTTATTTTTTTTTTTTTGTTTGTTTGTTTTTTACTATTTCAACTGCCAAGCTACAGCTGCTGTCCAGAGGAGCATATTGCCGAATGCAACTTGGTGCACTCCTGTGGACTGCAGCTGTTCCTTAAAGGGGTTATCCCATAGAAATTGATGAGATCGCTGCTGCAGTCGCATGATATCTAGTGATGTTGGATTTCTTGCAACTGCCGTGGTGATCCCATTCATTTCTATGGGATCACCGCTACTCGGTGATCCTAGCTGCAACAGGTGTCGCGCGACCAGTGTAGCCCTTGCCTTAGACACCAGCATATAGCTATTAAGCTGGGTTCACACGGGCGTAATGTTTGACGCCCGGATTGGATGCGGGTGCATTGCAGGAATATGCGCAATTTTTCCGCACAAGTGCAAAGCGTTTTAATGCGTTTTGCACGCGCATGGGAAAAATCGGCATGTTTGGTACCCAGACCCGAATCCGGGCTTTATCACTGAAGTCCGGTTTGGGGTGGAGTATTCTGTAGATTTTATTATTTTCCCTTATAAAATAGTTATAAAGGAAAATAATAGCATTCTCAATAGAGACTGCAAAGTAAAAAGGGCACTAGAGTGTTAAAAATAATAAAAACCTAAACTTACCCCCTCCATTTGAGTCGGTTACCGGTCTCCTGCTCTGTATTCAGCCGGGAAGGGGGTGAAGGACCTTCAATCAGGTGATTGGACCATGTGACCCAGTGACGTCACCGAAGGTCCTTCACCCCCTTCCCGGCTGAATAAAGAGCAGGAGACCGGTAACCGGCTGCTACGCGATCAAATGGAGGGGGTAAGTTTATGTTTTTATTATTTTTAACACTCTAGTGCCCTTTTTACTTTGCAGTCTCTATTGAGAATGCTTATATTTTCCTTCATAACTATGTTATAAGGGAAAATAATAAAGATCGGGTCCCCATCCCGATCGTCTCCTAGCAACCATGCGGGAAAATCGCACCGCATCCGCACCTGCTTGCGGATGCTTGCGATTGTCCTGCAGCCCCATTCACTTCTATGGGGCCTGCGTTAGGTGAAAAACGCACAATATAGAGCATGCTGCGATTTTCACGCAATGCAGAAGTGATGCGTGAAAATCACCGCTCATGTGCACAGCCCCATAGAAATGAATGGGTCCGGATTCAGTGCGGGTGCAATGCGTTCACCTCACGCATTGCACCCGCGCGGAAAACTCGCCCGTGTGAAAGGGGCCTCAGCCTTACCCCTGGTGGTTGTTTTTCAGTTACGACAGGTTCATATTCACTTAGAGTGGTCTCATTTATTTGCGCATGAATAAAGTTGCATCAATGTGGCAAAAAGTCGCATGTCTCCAGGAAAGTGAAACTTAAAAAAAAAAAAAAAACTCGCACTTCACTACTCAAAACAGATGAAGAAAAGCACGCCAGCTCTGGAGTAGGGTAGAAACTAGACTGTTCAGGCAGACCCACATAAGTATATTGAAAAAAAAAAAGTTGCAAAAGTTAGAAAACTAGAACAAGGCACAAAAGCCTAATAAAACGAGTGCAATTTAATTAGTAAAGGCGACTAAAAAAATAACTGTCTACAACAGACGCTATAGTAAACTTTGCTTCTTTCTTCCGTGCAGAAATTGACCTCATGTGCAGCAAATAGAGGTCTGCAATGCATGGGCATGCAAGCGTGGATTTTTTTGTGGACACCTGGACCCCAAAAAATCACGGAAATGTGGATAAACATTAAAGGAGGTGTAGACGAGGCCGAATTGCAATTAATTTTACTCTAAGGCATTGCATTGAAAGGGGCATAGATGCCCGTGATGAGAACATAGTCCTACCAGTTTACACATCACTAGTCAGACCACACATGGAGTACTGTGTATAGTTCTGGGCTCTTGTGAACAAGGCAGACATAGCAGAGCTGGAGAGGGTTCAGAGGAGGGCAACTAAAGTAATAACTGGAATTGGGCAACTACAGTACCTTGAAAGGTTGTCAAAATTAGGATTATTCACCTTAGAAAAAAGACGACTGAGGGGAGATCTAATAACTATGTATAAATATATCAGGGGTCAGTACAGAGATCTCCCCCATCATCTATTTTTCCCCAGGACTGTGACTGTGACGAGGGGACATCCTCTGCGTCTAGAGGAAAGAAGGTTTGTACACAGACATAGAAAAGGATTCTTCACTGTAAGAGCAGTGAGACTATGGAACTCTCTGCCTGAGGAGGTGGTGATGGTGAGTACAATAGAGGAATTCAAGAGGGGACTGGATTTATTTCTAGAGTGTAATAATATTACAGGCTACAGCTACTAGAGAGGGGTCATTGATCCAGGGAGTACTTCTGATTGCCTGATTGGAGTCGGGAAGGAATTTTTTCCCCTTAAGTGGGGAAAATTGGCTTCTGCCTCACAGAGGTTTTTTGCCTTCCTACCGATTAACTTGTAGGAAACAGGCCGAACTGGATGGACAAATGTCTTTTTTCGGTTTTATATACTACGTAACATGCGCAGACACCTACAGCCAACTTTGCAATTTTCTTTTCGCCATAGGCATTTCTATAGAACTAGAAAAGTCTGGAAAAATTAAAATGTTGCAAAAACTCACCACCACTACAAAAACACTAGAATTTTTTTTTTTATAAACAAAATAAACCTTAGAAAATTCTGAAAAGTAAAATATGCATGCATGGGCAGATTTGGCATTCCCTGTAATGTCCGGGGCGTTTTTTGCACCTCTGAGTCATACAGCCTGGGCACTTCTACTGCTCTACACCTGGGATCTGGGTTGGTAACCTTCCTGCTATCAGAACAGGGGGCTTAACCACACCACTGATGGGGCCCCAGCCTAATCTCACATCTCTGCTTCTCTTTACAAGCAAATATTTGTTCTGTGTGGAAAAACAGAGAGTTCATGTGGAGTGCGCTGTCATTTTAATGCTCTCACTCCTGTGCCATCTACTTTCCACACGGCTCCACATAAGTTATCTCCTGGGTCTGGTTCACATGCAGTAGTGGGTGAATTCTAATCTGCAGCTGTGAAATACACCAAATCTGCAGCATATTGTATAGAGCATGCTGGTGATCTAAAACATCAAAAACTGGGTAGTGACCCTACAAAAAGTCACTGCAGAACCTCTTGATGCAATATCACAGTTGCACACTATTTGGAGGTTCTGTGTAGTCCCCATAGAAATACAATACACGCCTTACTGAGCGGTGAACAATCACATTAGTAATTGGTGTGCTTTTCATCGCTGTGGAATTCTGGCCTAAAGACCCTCGTATGCGTAAGAGATAACCAGCTGACCCCACCGATTACAGCAGTTGGCACCACCTAAACCAGCCCTGAGCAGCTCACTTCATTCTATTTATATCATATGGAGCATATTTCTTGAACAGCCCTAGAATACAACCTTCTCAAATTTCAGCCTTGTCACGACCTGGTAATCTCTGTATGAAATACTAAGAATATTAGTTGCCTTAGCAGAATTAGTGTAACCGGTCCCAGCCCAGTGCTGCGCTCACTCCCTTCTCCACCCAATGTTCCTGCTCTTCAGGTCTGTCCTCCTTTGAATAGCAGGGTGAAAAATCCCAGTGTTGGTTCTCATAATTCCTGGTCTGTGCTTAGGAGACCATCAAAACACTAATGAGTACTAGCAGTATCAACACAGAGCCAAGTCCCACCCGATCCTGGGCATGATCAGCAGAGTACCTGGCTTAGCATTTTATTGCACAGAATTTACTAATTACGGCTTTGATGGTGTAATTATTACTTTCACCATAAACTGTATAGGCTCTTTTGAGTTATTTTATAATCTGCTTTGCTGTTTAGCTTCAATTATGGAGTATTTTAGCCCTTCCCCTATTTCCTTTATACTGAAATATGGCAGCTTTTTTCAAGATCAGTGCCACTCTTACCCATGGGCTGT
>CM065594.1:19591330-19712226 GCA_033119425.1 Bufotes viridis
AAGTGATGCGTGAAAATCACCGCTCATGTGCACAGCCCCATAGAAATGAAAGGGTCCGGATTCAGTGCGGGTGCAATGCGTCCTCCTCACGCATTGCACCTGCTCGGAAAACTCGCCCGTGTGAAAGAGGCCTTAGGCTCCTTGCAGACGAGCGTTCCTCACGCAGCGAGTCCGCAACGGAGCTCCCGGCCCGACCTTCCTGCACTGCCAGGGATCACATAGCATTATATTGATTTATGATGCTATGTAACCCTTACAGTTCTGGAATGTATTGGATAACACAGACATACTGCTGTCAGTGTTATCAAATACATTAAATAATGTAAGAATTACATAGCATCATAGATCAATTTAATGCTATGCAACCCCGTTAGTGCTCCAGAGCTCAGGACGGGAGTTGCTACACACTCATGCTGCGAGTCCAGAGCGTGAAACTCGCTCATGTGAAAGTGGCCTTAGGGAAACGTTGAAGCCGTCCATGTGTTGCAATAAGGGATCATGCACACGTAAGGTCTGCAAAGCATGGGCAATGACCACAGTGCTGCAATATGCGGAGGCATGACCCGTTCACTTAAATGGAGTCCGCAATGCACATCAGACGGTCTCCAGCTCACAAAAGTAGTGCATGCCGTGCGAAGGCACGAACAGAAAACCTGTGAATAGAGATGAGCGAACTTTAAAAAAAAAGTTCGGCGTTCGGGTTGTGGTAACTCGCGCATCCCGTTATGGATTCCACTATAACTGCATATGGAATCCATAAGGGGCGGCTTCCACCAACCCGAACTGTTGAACAGCTGAAGGACCTGGGGTGACGTCACCATCATGTGATCAGTGCAGGAGGCATGGCTCAGCACGGGATCAAATCCAGTGCTGAGCCACGCCCCCTGCATTGATCACATGACGGTGACGTCACCCCAGGTCCTTCGGCTGTTCAACAGTTCGGGTTGGTGGAAGCCGCCCCTTATGGATTCCATATGCGGCTAATAGTGGAATCCATAACGGGATGCGCGAGTTACCACAACCCGAACGCCAAACTTTTTTTTAAAGTTCGCTCATCTCTACCTGTGAAACTACTCCGTGGAGCTTCCATGGGGTTCTGTTCAGCACCGCACCTTTCGGATTGCAGACCCATTTAAGTGAATAGGTCCACATCCGTGATACGGTGCACAAACGACCAGTGCCCGTATATTACAGACCTGCTGTTGGTAGAACGCAATACAGGCATAGGACTACAACGGTCGTGTGCATGAGCCCTTATGCAGTGATTTTACTCTGAATATAAACAAAAGGGGTCATCCCATTAAGGGCTCATGCACATCATCATATATGGCCCATGCTGCGGACCACAATGCACAGGCACTGGCCGTGTGCCTGCCATTTGCGGAGCAGACCCCAAAACATGTTCTTTTTTTACAGACACAGGCCGCACACGTTCATTGCATGAGCCCTATGACAGTGGGGGTCAATGACAAAGACTTGCTTTTTGCGTGGTCTTTTACTCCCCTTTTGTGTTTGCTTTGCTGGCGGAAGAGGCTCCTAATTAACAAAGAGGCATGCGCCTAAACGTAAATTAGATGCACCTTCAGGCAGAAAAACTAAATCGATCCTTGTTTTCAGGAGTAAATATTGGTAAGTAGGTCAGGGCTAAAGTCTCGGCCTGGACCCCTGCCCATCCCACCCTAGACACTCCTGTGTGCTGAACATCGCACAAAAACGTACGTGTGACAAAATATTGTCATGGGGGGGGGGGGGGTCAAAAAGTCACAAGAGGGGGTTGTGCAGCATTTTTATGTTAAAAACTGGCGTGTTTCTAAATGACCCCAAGTGTGTCCCCTTTCCACAGAACAGAGGAACTGCTGGGGACCCTGCCAATCAAAGGAAAAAGGGGCCCATGCTCCAATTTGAATGTAGTAGTAGACATGCACGTGTCCGTCACTCTATTCAACTCTATGTGGCGGCTAGAGATAGACAAGCACTTATGCTCAGCCATCGCCAACAGCCCTATATCACTGAATGGAGCAGCAGTCTGCATGCTTGATATCCACTCAATTCAAAATGGGGGAGCACGGGCCCCTCCATGGTGTTTGAACACAGCTGTCGGACCCAGGCCAACCAGAACCAGATCGTAAATATGTGAATAGGTTTTCCTAATGGGACAAACCCCGTAAGTTGGGGCCTTGGAGTCAGACCATGGCTGTAGGCTGAAAGGCACATGTATGTATTTTGTGGTCTGCCAAAACATCCGTGTGTCGTCTGTGCGACATCAGTATTTTTTGCGGATCCATTGTAACAATACCTGTCCTTCTCCGAAAAATGGACAAGAATAGGAAATGTATTTTTTTTGCGGAACGGACTTGCGGACATATGAATACAGAATGCACACAGTCATTTTGGTGTTTTTGCGGCCCCATTGAAATGAATATTTCCACATATGTCCGTGGGCATGAGCCCCAAGTCTCTTGCATGGCTAGACACCTTTGTACAACTTTACACCGCCTACTGGTTGCCTTATTTTGCAACAGAATTTGGCCTTGATGCAATACTGTGCCCAGCCCTGACGTGTGCATTCAGCAGGAGCAGCATCACAACCTGGGGGAGAGCTTGACTCCTCTACATCCCAAAAAGTCCCTGCAGCAAATTCCTCAGCAGAGATGTTAAGGTCAGGAGTCTTCAATACGCTCTAAAATGTGCGCTGCAAGTGGGGCCAAGATTTCATTGCATCAGCGCTAAAATCCAACCAGGTGGTCTAGACACGTTTGTGCAACTCTACTATAAAATCAAGACTCTATAAGAGTGGCTGTGCCAAAAACAGGCATAGATCCATACTATTTATTGCAGTTGGGGCACATTTGTGAAGTTTTTGTGTGAATTTAATGGAGATTTTCTGCAGACCTTACCCTTCCACTGAAAAGGCTGAAATCTGCACAAACAAACAAACAAACAAACAAACAAAAAAAAAAAAAAAAAACACAATTCTATACACACAACATTGACAGTTTCAAAATCTGCACGGAATGAAAAAAAAGCAAATTGTACATGAGACTTTTCTAATCGCACACGCTTTTCTGGTACTGGATTAGGGCTCATGCACACGACCGTATTCTCTCTCAGTTTCCATCTTTCTACAGGTCTGTATGCGCAACTATTGACTTCAACGGGTCCGCAAAAAAAACCAGAAATGACTGTGTGCATTCCGCATGTCCTCATGCCCGTATGTCCTCATGTCCTATTCTTGTCCATTTAGTGGACAAGGACAGAGGCATTGTTACAATGGATCCGCAAAAAAAAAAAAAAAACACACCACACGGATGTCATCCGTTTTTTTGTCGGGGGATCCGAGTTTTTCAGACCACAAAATGCATACGGTCACGTACTTGAGCCCTTACGCTGAGGTTTTTCCTTGCAAAAAAAAAAACGGCATAAGGGTGCACTCACACACTGCATATTTTGTTGCAAAAATATCCGCAACTTAAAAAAAGTTTCATTCATTTGATTGGGGCGGCAAGCTCATGGATTTCTGCACACCCCATCAGGTGAATAGAACGGATGTTTAGTAGCAGAAATTTCTGCAATAAAATACACAGCATCTGAGTGCACCCAAATCCACACCTACAGGGTAGATTCCCTGCAAATGGATCTCAGCTAGGAACCTGAGCCAGAGAAACCCTCCTGTTAGTAATTAGTGAAGCATTCCCTAGTGCATAATGCAGCAATGAATAGAAATATGCTACAGGTAGCCGGACTTACGGGTCAGATCTCGCCCCGGTGATGAGGCTCAGGAGAGCAGCACACAGCAGCAGCAGCAGCAGCCTCCCCATTGTAGCAGACTGACAGGTTCCCGGCTGCTGTGTGCTTTATAAGCTGACACATTGGGCAGGCAGGAGCCGTCCCTTATTTGCATTGTTGCCTCACTGCACGAATAAGTAGGAAGCAGGAGAGGAAGGGAGGGGTGCTGGCGAAAATCTGTCACTTCTGCCCTGATACATTTCTTGGAGATTTTTATATGTAAAAATTACATTGTACAAATACAGTGATCTCACTGGCACACGGTCAGGTTTCTGCATGCAGTTTTGGAAGCTGAAATCAGGAGTGAATCAGAAAAGGGGAAAGAATTAAAGGGGTCGTCTCACTGCAGCAGATGGAATTTATCATGTAAAGAAAGTGAATACAAGGCACTTACTAATGTATTGTGATTCTCCATATTGCCTCTTTTGCTGGCTGGATTCATTTTTCCATCACATTATACACTGCTCGTTTCCATGCTTACGACCACCCTTCAATCCAGCAGCGGTGACCATGCTTGCACACTATGGCCTCTTTCCCACAAATGATACGGATTGGCTGCGGATGCGTCCAGGGAAACTCGCACCATTTTGCAAGCAAGTTCAGTCAGTTTTGTCTGCGATTGCGTTCCATTCTTCAGTTTTTCTGAGCGGGTGCAATGCGTTTTGATGCGTTTTTTTAAGCGGGTGAAAAAAACCTTAAGGTTTAACAAGCAACATCTTTTAGCAACCATCAGTGAAAAATGCATTGCATCCAGACTTGCTTCAGCCCCTTTCACACGAGCGATTTTTCCACGCGGGTGCGGTGCGTGACTTGAACGAATAGCACCCACACCGAATCCTGACCCATTCATTTCAATGGGTCTGTGTACTTTTTTTCACACATCAGTTCTGGCTTCCAAAAACTGGGTGCAGAAACCTAACCGTGTGACCGTACCCGTAATGTATTGGTATGAGGTAGCATGAAATTGCATGTGCAGATGTGACGTCCACCGTGTCTTGATTGTGTGAGTGTTGTAGACAACCAATTTTAATGAGCAGAGTTGAGCGAAGCGAGCCTCGTATGCTTAATCCGAAGTCGCTTCGTTCAATTCTTCGGAATCAATATTGTACGGAGATTAGTTTCCGTACAGTATTAGAATGTATGGGGCGGGCAGGCCGTTCCCAGGTCCTGCTGCAGATGACTAACTGACCCTTTGGCCGGATGTCATGTACCCCTCTCCTACTCCTCCTCCTGGGCCAAAGAGACCATGCTTGACCTAATCCCTTCCCCCCACAGCCCTAACACCACTTCTTTCAAACTATTAGCCCCTTCCGTTCCTGCTCTCCCCTGCAAACCCTGTGATGTCGGGCCTGCAGAAGCTTCACCCCTTTTTTCCCTCACGTTATCATGAGTTATAATGCTGTGTGCCACTGATAGACCTTACTTCTGCAGAATCACAGTGACTAAAGCTGTATGATTCCGTAAAAGTAAGATCATGCTGTAATGCTAGCAATTTAAACAGGGGGGCACATAGAAATCATTGGGCCCCATAGCAAAAACTGGTTTGGGCCCGCATTCTCCTACCCATCCTTGGTCCCTCCCACTACTTGTGACCTGGGCCCTCCCCTACCCCACCTATAGACTGTGCGTGCTCTTGCTAATTATATAGTGTACCATCCCCCCATGAACTGTCTGCTGCTGTGAATTATATAGTGTGCCACAACCCCCCTCCACCCAAAGAACTGTGCATGTTTCTGCACATTAGCTGCACTCCTCATTTACTAAGCCTGCTGCTGCATATAGAGTGTACCGTACCCCCCATGAACTGTGCCTCCTACTACACATTATACAGTGTACCATGCACCCCATCAAAAGTGTATTGTGCTGTGTATTATTTAAAGGGGTTATCCAATCCTATAAAATGTCCCGCCATATACCGGGCCCCTCACAATGAACATACTTACCTGGCTCCCCACTCCTGGTCCCCGAACCGCTGCTGCTGCTTCTCCCCGTGACCAGATGAAAACATCCGTTGTCGGGAGGGGGGAGCACCCAATGGCAGGCGAGGACTAGCCTTCCTAGCATCGTGGGGGACACTAGGGAGGCTCGTTCCCGTCCAGCCTGTCATAGGCTGCTCCCCCACACCAGATGTTTTCATCCGCACACGGGGAGAAGCAGCAGCGGCGGTACGGGGACCAGGAGTGGAGCGGGGAGCCAGGTAAGTATATTCATTGTGAGAGGCCCGGCATATGGGGGGAAATTTTATAGGATTGGATAACCCCTTTAATGAGCCTTATAGACGCTTTCACATTTGGTGTTATTTGCGCTAAAAGTGTTTATTGTCATATTTCACTACAATACGAGAAAAATAGACACAGTTCACGTTTGGTGTTATTTGCCCTGAAAGCGTTTATTGCCATATTTCACTAGTATAAGAGCAAAATAGATACTTTCACATTTGGTGTTATTTGCTCTAAAAGCGTTCATTGCCATATTTCACTACAATACGAGAAAAATTGACGCAGTTCACATTTGGTGTTATTTGCGTTAAAAGTGTCTATTGCTATATTTTACTCCAATACGAGAAAAATAGACGTAGTTCACATTTGCTCTTAATTGCGCTAAAAGCGTTTATTGTCATATTTCTAGAGAAAAAGAGAAAAATATACACAGTTCACTTTTTCTGTTATTTACTTAGAAACCTTTACTGGCCTATTTTAGTCCAATGCGAGAAATACATACGCAGTTCACTTTTGCTGTTGTTTACCCTGAAATCGTTTCATTACCAAATTCAAATCCTTTAGTTGCCCTCAGTAAAAAATAAAAATATATTTAGCGCTTTTAGGGGTGTTTTAATTTGCTTTTAATTTATTTAGTTCAACTAAAAGTATGTCAGACAGAGAAGTGCCAGGCCATGCACAGGGGAGTGGCAGAGGCGTAAATTATTCTGGCACAGGCACAGGTCAAAGCAGAGTAAGGGGGCGTGGCAGGTTTCTTCCTGAGGCCTAAGGTCCACATGTCAGCTAGCGGTCGTGTCTTAACCAGCAACCCAGCGGTTCTTGATTGGTTGACTCGATCTTCGACTTCGTCGCAAGTGACAGCAGCACCAGCAGCCTAAGTCTAGAGTCGCTGATCAGCAGCTTTCTTCATCCACATATTGAAGAAACTACTCACCAGCAGCAGCAGGTAGACCTGGAGCAGAACCTGAACCAGCAGGTGGTGGCATACTTTGACAGCACCCTGCCAGCCGTCATAGAAGATCCGCTAGACTACTCGGCAGCCAAACTGGATTTGTGGCCGCAACTGGCTGAGTTTTCCCTGGAAAAGCTATCCTGCCTGGCCAGTAGTGTGGCATCAGAGCAGGTGTTTAGTGCGGCGGGGGCCATAGTTACCCCAAGAAGAACTCGCCTGTCCAAAATGTGTAGAAACGTACTTTTGTCAAAATGAATCAGGCGTGGATCAGCCAGGATTTCCACCCACCAATGCCTGATGCATCAGATTTGATTATCAATCTTCACACTATGTCACCATGCCACTCTGTGGTATCATGCTGCTGCTGCTGCTGTTGCTGCCATGTCCACACTATGTCACCATGCCACTCTGCGGCCTCCTGATGCTGCCATCTCCACGTTATGTCACTTTGCCACTCTGTGTTATCCTGCTGCTGCTATCGCTGCTATCTCCACACTACGTCAACTTGCCACTTTATGGCCTCCTGATGCAGCCATGTCCACACTATGTCACCATGCCACTCTGTGGTATCATGCTGCTGCCATCTCCACACTATGTCACCGTGCCACTCTGTGGTATCATGCTGCTGCTGTTGCTGATATCCCCACACTATGTCACATTGCCACTCTGTGGCCTCCTGATGCTGCCATCTCCACATTATGTCACCTTACCACTCTGTGGCCTTCTCATACTGCTGTTGTTACCTTCTCACTTTGTAATTGTGCCACTCTGTGGCCTTCTGATGCTGCCGCCACCTCCAGGCCCTGTCATTGTGCCACTTGGTGGTCTACTCATGCTGCTTCCACCTCACCACTATGTCATAGGGCCACTCTGTGGACTTTTCATGCTGTTACCACCCTCCCCACTCTATGACGAGGTTGCTATTGTCCTTGTTTGGCCTTCTTGAAATTAGCATTTATTTGACCTTTCTTCTGATCGGTCAGAAGAACGGATCCTGTCTGTGTAGCAGCTATAAGGCCTATATGGTCTCATCAGAACTGGCTTATGATTTGGTAGCCAAAAGCAGGAGTGGGTACAAAACACAGAAGACATGCAAATATTTCCTTCACATGTCATCTCTGTTTTAGATCCACTCCTGTTTTGTTTTGTTTTTTGGCATTAGCAATAATGGATTACTGAGCAAATGCTGACCGAGTGAAGGCGGATGCTCCCCAGACAAGCTCAGTTTTTTGTGGGTTATTGTTCTGATGGATCAGGGAAAGGGCAAAATAATTAGTGACGTCAACACAAACTTACTGCTGACACCCTTTCCACTCTGTCAGGGGGGGCACTACTTGTATGAGCTTTTAATAGAACAGGTTCTGTAGACATCTATGTAGAATCAGCTGACGAGGGTGTAAAAGGTGTGTGCTTCTTCTTGACACTCACATGGACCTGTAAGGCTGAGTTCATACTTGAGTTATTTAGTCAGTTTTTGCAAATTTAAGTATACTTTCTCATAATTTTAATCAAGTTTTGGTTCAATTTAATATTAATTATTTAATGAATTTACTGATAAACATTACATGTTGCCTAAGATAGGAGAGAATAGGCCAGTCTTCTGTTTATACAACGATGTGGTGTTGCGATGAATAAAGCATGCAATGAAAATAATTCCTGTCAAGTTTGCTTCAAGTGTGGTATTGGCTGCTTATCGACCAAGATACTTCTGGGGGCAACCTGCCTGGTATGAACAGGCCTCCAGTAGCTACAGACAATGAGAAGTCAAAGGTTCTAGATAGCTTGGAGCCCGGAAGAGTCGCAAAGTTAGTCAAGATTCAAACCACCAACCAGGCCCCGGACTCATCATCAGGTGAAAACATCACAGGTTCCCAGTCATCATGGAAATCAAAATGAGGGCATCCTGTGGTGCACAGAGAGGGAGAGGGTCTTCGGATTCCCCCTGCACTATACGGATGTTTCAGAAATGAGCCGCTGCTCCTGACAGCTGCTCCTTGGAAGGTCATGGAGCGTCCCAGTCATCAGGCATCTATTCACCCCGCTGAAGGATTATTTTGAAAGTGTGTAGAAGCCACACGGGGCCCCCACGCTGCAGATTTATCATGGAGACACCGGATTTTACAACATTAAATTATTATTTTGTGCATTAGCGATACTGATGGATGATTGAGCAAATGCTGACCGAGTGAAGGCGGGTGCTCAACAGACAGGATCTGTTTTTTGTGGGTTATTGTTCTGATGGATCAGAGAAAGGGCAAAGTAATCAGTGACATCAACACAAACTTACTGCTGACACTCGCTCCACTTTTTCGGGGGGCTCTACTTGTATAAGCGTTTAACAGAAAAGGTTCTGTAGACATCTATGTGGAATCAGGTGACGAGGGTGTAAAAGGAGTGCGCTTCTTCTTGACGCTAACATCGACCTGTAAGGCTGAGTTAATACTTTAGTTATTTGGTCAGTTTTGGCTCTGTGACTGCCCAAATAAGTAAAGTATGCAGTGATTCAAATAGCGAAGCCTGTCATCTGCATGTCATACTGAATCACAGTATTATTTCACTACCACAGCAAACACCCTATGCATGTTACTGCAAGGCAGAGTATTCGACACCCATATAAAGGCTCTATGCAGCCAGGAAATTTACGTTTTTTAATGCAATTCATCGCAAATTAATTCGGATCGAAGCAAATTTTTCCAGAAAATTAGTTGAACTGGCCGAATCAAATTTTTTAGAAATTCGCTCATCTCTAATTGTGATATAGTGTAGCTGATAGCATGGGCGTAGCTATAGGGGGTGCAGAGGTAGCAGTCGCTACCGGGCCCAGGAGCCTGAGGGGGCCCAAAAACCCTTGTGCCATATAAGAAGACACAAAGCACTGAGGGAAGGGGGCCCAAGCTGAACTCTTGCACCAGGGCCCATGAGCTGTTAGCTACGCCCCTGGCTGATAGGTTCCAGTGCAAGGTGTTAGGTAGTGTGTTAGGTTCTGCTGTCCATATATACAGACATAGCGCTGTGATGTCACAAGTTCACAACAATACTTAATGCACCAATCACTAATATGTAGTCAGACCTGCTAAAATGTGAAGTTGCACGTATTGCACAAAAATATGCACATCATTAATTGCGGATTTGCGCAATCGCGAATATATCGCAGCACTCTATATGCATATAAAGCTATTGTAATGTTCTGCAGTGCCAACCATTTTCTCCAGTCTCAGGAAACTTCTAGCAGCTTGAAAAATGTAGTGACTCAAGCCTGTATTGCGCACGCAACACGCGCATATTACATTACCAATTTTCGCATTCAAAGAAATCAATCATGAATTCTTGAATTTATGACGAATATTTGTGAAATATTGCAAATTCGAATATTGCCTTTGCCACTCATCACTAGTGGTGTGCAGGCAGACAAGTGGCACGTCTGCAGATCTTACTGCAGCAGAAGTTTCTCTGATGAGCAGACGGACAGAGCACTCATCAGTGGTCACTAACAGACTGATTAAGGAGGGGAGGCCGAGATCAGGCAGCAAGGAGCCAGAAGGGGGCATGGTCGGGCCCCCTTCAACCAAAGGCCTCCTTCAACCAAGGGCCCCATAGCAGCTGCATGGTCTGCCTAAATCAGAAAAATGCCATGCTCTCCTGCAATTCCAGAACAAAGGATCACACTCACACACGATGTGATTCCCGCTTTGGACTCACTTGTTTGAAACAACCCTTAGTTTCCCCCTTGTGCTGCCGTTATATTTGTCCAATTTATTATGAGATGTGCATCTCGTCATAAATTAGGCGCATCTCTTGCAGTCCGTGTGTCTGGCGTAAAAACTACGCCAGCTTCTGGCTGCAACAAGTATTGTCACACGACCAGTTAAAAAAAAGGGACTTGTGTCTATTTTACTCCTAGATTCACAACACATAATCTGCAGCAGAAAAATCAGCAGCCGATCAGTGGCAAAATTAAAATCTGAAAATGGATGTTTTTGTTGGCATAAAAACTGGGAATATGCCTCTTAGGTCACTATCTGGAAGGTCGGTGCGGAAGGGGAGCACGGAACCCCACGGAAGCACTACGTAGCGCCACCATGAGGTTTCTCTTCGTGCATAACTACAGTGAGGGGGCATAATTTGGGCATAACTAATGTGAGGGGGCATAATTTAGGCATAACTACTGTGAGGGGGGGGCACAATTTGGGCATAACTACTGTGAAGAGGCACAATGTGGTCATAATCATTGTGAAGGGGCTCAATACGGGCATAACTACTGTGAGGGGGGCAAAATTTGGGCATAACTACTGTGAAGGGGCACAATGTGTTCATAATCATTGTGAAGAGGCGCAATAAGGGAATAACTACTGTGAGGGAGAAAAATAAATGCATAACAAATGTGAGGGGCACAATGTTTTAAAGTGTGTGTAAGGGTGCCAGAGAAAGGACTTGCCCTTAGGCACTGCTTCAAGGTGTGCTGTGGATGGGAGACATCATAGTAGCTCGTCTCCAATCACTAGCTCAGGGAAAACTGAAAATAGAGGTGGCGTCTTCAGAGAAGAAAAGCAGAATGTGCCATATAATGGCCAGACATTGTGTTATTCCTTATG
Organism: Bufotes viridis; assembly: GCA_033119425.1. Taxonomy (NCBI): domain Eukaryota; kingdom Metazoa; phylum Chordata; class Amphibia; order Anura; family Bufonidae; genus Bufotes; species Bufotes viridis. The sequence goes on from CM065594.1 coordinate 19,602,880, forward strand.
TACACACAGATTATGGCTTATTCTGGAGTCACCTGAAGTGACAGGTACATGTTGAGACTCTTTTAATCTTCAGAAAGGCTTAAGTATGAGCTGAAATGTCGCATGGGTAAATAATCGCTCACTTGGAGTGCTGCCTGGATCTCCATTATGTCTTCTATAAAGGAACTTTTGGAACAAGTCTTATAACGGGTGCCCCATCATTGTTTTTCCTGTGCTGTTGACTTTTTTTGATTGACCGCTTGGAGTCCCAGACTGTTAAAGAATGAGCGTTGGGGATCGTGTCTACAGGTGACTGCACTAGTGAGTTACTGCCGTGGAGCTTCTAGAGTTATTCTCCTAACTCAAGTAATGAACAGTGCAAGAGGCGCCCAAAGACAAGGGGGTGTAAAGAGTAAAGTTGCTGTCAAGTTGACGATTGTGTTGTTCATCCAAGTTGAAGGGGTTTTCCAACCCCTATAATGCCCCCCAAAATACCCAGGCCCCTCATACTGGTCATACTTACCCCACTCCCTGACACCTGCAGCACTCCTGATGCCCGCACGACCGCCACTGCATCTCCCCGTCAAAACATCCGCTGACGATTGGGGAGGGTCAGCCAATAGCAGGCGACGACGGCAACGAGCCTCCCTAGCGTCACCCTGCTCCTCTTTTGAAAATGTAACTTACATCAACATCACATCCTGTACCAGATTTCCGCTGTGAGGTATGGGTGGGATGACACTTCTGTAGTGGACAGGGCCAGATCTAAACCTCTCTCTGGTGCATGCACAGATGAGGAGAATTCAGGAGAGATCATGGTGATTCTGAAAGCGGGTAGTGTACAAATGAATGCAGAGACCCCCAAAGGCACCAGGGCCTTGTAATATAAAAGGCTGGTGCAACCCTATATAATGCAAGTAACTGCAGCAGGGCATACTATACCCTTTGCATGCAAATAGATTTAGTCTTATTCAAATGACTGGAAAGTCACAGAAATTGTACAGCAAGTCTGCCGCATACGAATATATCCATAGGCCTTGGGATACAGAGACACCGTATAGCCTCATAGTCTCATACCCTTGTACATGAGGCATTATTCACACATGCAAGCTATCTCTTTCTCATTTCACATGAGAACTTTAAAGAAGACCTGTCTGCAGAATCAACACTTTTAAACCATGTATACAGCCTGGTAGGGCTGATCCTGCCGATTAAAAAGATACCTGTCTTGTGAAGATCGGTCTTGGTGTTCCCAAGAAAAGAAGACTTCAATGGCTTATGCAATTGACGACTTTAGTGCACTGAGGGGCGGGGCCTAGCTTCTCTGTGCACCTAAGCTTTCCAGTGCAGGCCCTGCCATATGGTGCACTGAAGACCTCATTGGCACAAAAAATAAAAGTATTTTTTGGGGACGGGGGACGGGGGGGGGGGGGGGAGATAGGAATGCTGCAACCGATTTTTACAAGACAGGTATCATTGCAATCAGCAGGATCAATAGTACCAGGTATGCCTAGATAATTAGGGTTGTTCCTGCTTACAAACTAAGGGCTTATGAACATGACCGTATTATATCTCTGTCTTGTACAGAGCTATAATAGGACTTTAAAAGTGCAAAAGGTGTGCTCCTTAGCGCTGTGTATATGAAGCTATATTGCGTCTTAGGGAGAATATCTATGTACAAAAACCTCTGTGTGTCCTGTGTTTTATATTTCCCCCGACATCTGGAGCTGCTGTTTTTTACTGCAAAAAATGTAGGGGCAAAAAAAGCCAGCAAAAACAAAAAAGAGCACAAAAAATCACTAAAAAAACCTATGTGCGAACCTACCGTCATACAGTACTTTGCAATTAGGTCATTTTGTATAAGTGTTGCTTTTTTTGGACATTTTTTAAGTTCTATAGTGAAGCCTGTGGAGAATAAGGCCTCTTTCATACGAACGATACGGATTGGCTCAGGGTGCGTTTAGTAAAACTCGCACCATTTCTCAAGCAAGTTCAGTCAGTTTTGTCTACGATTGCGTTCAGTGTTTCTGTTTTTTATGCGCAGGTGCAATCAGTTTGATGCATTTTTCACACGCGTGAAAAAAATCGGAAGAATTAGAAACATCTCCTAGCAACCATCAGTGGAAAACACACTGCATCCGGACTGCATCCAGGTTACATCCGGATGCAATGCGTTTTTCACTGAGGCCCCATTCACCTCTATAAGGGACAAGGCTGCGTGAAAAACGCAGAATATAGAACATGCTGTGATTCTCAAGCAACGCAAAAATGATCCGTGAAAAAAAAAAACTCTCATCTACACAGACCCATTTAAATGAATGGGTCAGGATTCAGTGCGGGTGCTATGCGTTCACGTCATGTATCGCACCCACATTGAAAACTTTCCATAAAACACAGCTGTCAACATAAATGCCATTAAAACCCAAAAACCCAAAACCATGCAAATAGACATTTAAAAAATTATTAATAGAGGACAAACAAACACATGGGTAAAAAAAAAACACTACTTAAAATTAAAATATTGCCAAACCCTGTGGGTGAAACATGGCTTACCGGTAATGTTGCACTTTTATTTGTTATAGAGGACCTTTCATCAGTTTTGACATAGGCTAACTATGTCAAAACCTTGTAGTGCGGCCCCCACTGATACGATGTGTGTGGGGTTTTTTTCAGCACCGACCCCCGCTGTTCGTCCGCTGTGGAGCTCCGTTCTGTATTGTACCGACCTGTAAACTCGCAACTGGATGGAGACTCAGTCTTCTGCTGTGGGCGTCTCCTTTTCCCTGGCGTTGATCGTGATCCAATCAGAGCGGACCACTCAAAGCCACACACATCGCATCAGTGGGGGCCGCACTACTAGGTTTTGACATAGTTAGCCTATGTCAAAACTGATGAAAGTTCCTCTTTAAAGGGCCAAATAAAAACTCCATTATTGAGACCCCGCTCTATCATACACCTTTTACATGCCTTTTTATCCTAAAATTTATTGTACACATTTATCTTACAATTTATCCTATAAATGAGAAATGGCAAATAATGTGTAATAAACTTACCTGTCTGGGCTCCAGTGACGTGATCCTCAGCTTCGACATGGTCACACCAGGAGAGACACGTTGCTGAGCCACGCCCCCCTCCCCCCCCCCCCCAGTGATACGTCTACGTCCTTAGTTACTAGTTGCAATGCTCTGCTTTCTCCCCGCAGAGCACATGCGCTAGGGAAGATAGGCAGTGGGCAGAATGACAGCCTATCTGTCCTATTACATTTTTTGTTTGGTGGTTGACCTATGTCCAATCAGGTTCTGGTCTGGGGACCTGGCCCTCTATTTAAATCCACTAGTGTAATGGAACTATTGCCAGTGACTATTGCCACTAGTGTTGTTCCTGGGTCCCTGTTTCTGGTTTACTCATTGATATTCTTAGCTTCTGACTCCGGCTTGTCTCCTGACCCTTCTTGTCTCTCGGTTTTGTTGCCCGTCTAGCTCTGATCCATTTCTGATGACTAGACCTTTGTGTTTGTCTGTGTGTTGTTGTTCGTCTCTGCACCTATATAGAGTAGGGACCATTGTCCAGTTGCGGTTCTGCCTTTTAGGGCTTATACTGAAAGTAGGTAGTAGGATGAGTTTTGTTCAGGGGTTCACTGTTCACGTCTGTCCCTGCTCTAACATAATGAGGTTAAAAATGTAAATAAATATTGTCTGCATTTTGGTCCAGTTTTTACTTCAACATACCAAAAGGGGGCATGTTTAAGGGGCTTTCCTGGACTTAGATATTGATAACCTATCCTCTGGGTATTGATATTAAAGACCTATCCTCTGGGTTTCCTCTAGATAGGTCATCACTATCAGATTGGGGCAGGTCTGAAACCTAGCACCCCTGCCACCTAGCTGTTTCGGACTGGAAGCTGTACAGTGGACAGAACCAGACTGATCACTGTATAGTTTCCAGCACTAGTGTACTACACTGTATATTACACTATACAGTGGACAGAATGATCTGGTTCTTGTTCTGTCCACTGTATAGTCTCTGACACTAGCGGCTGACCAAAACAGCTAATAGGTGGGGTGCCAGGTGTCGGACCTCACCATTCTGATGTTGATGACCTATCCTGATACTTTAAGGGTCTGGTCTGGTCTGTTTTAGACATTCACTTCATGTTCACCACCTACAGCACCTCAATGTAATACACATTTTTTCCTCCAGAGATGCTCTACGTATCCATTTTGCTCTCCACCCCCAAAAAACTGCCTATATCTTAATTGGGTATTTGAAATTGGGTTTTCAACCTATTGAATCAGTTTCTATTGGTCTACACATATCACAAGTTTATTTTTTAGGAGTGGAGCAGCATAAAGCCTGTTATAGTGGAAGTGTTTTTTCGAGTTTCATTTGCAAGAACATGAAGTGTCCTGGAAGATTTTTATTATCTAAAGCAGGGATGCCCAACCTGTGGCCCTTTAACTGTTTCAAAACTACAACTCCCAGCGTGCCCAGGCAGCCTACAACTATCAGCCTACAGCAGGGCATGATGGGAGTTGAGCATCCCTGATCTAAAGCAAAACAAATGTGTCCTACTAATTTAACCTTAACTGTCCTACATTACAAACGCAATATATTCCTCCCAATCAGGTCATGTCTTCAGTTCTGGAGAGCATAGGTATCATAGTCTTTTGAAGATTGGACTTGATTGCCCTTTGACTTTTTTAACCTTATATAACTTTACAATAAAGTCATATGTCATAAAACTTTTTGATCTTTTTCCATGAACGTCTTCATTCATCAGGAAATTATTTGGTTAAGATAATCTGAATGACTCACAGAGGAACATCATCCAAGGTAATGAGTAGCTGATAAAATCAGTGTCCTCTCATGTCTTTCTGCTTTACTGTCAAGGCATCTTAAGGGTTCATTACCTAAAAATAGAAATGATAGCTTCAGAACCTGTTTAATCATGGTTAGTTGGCTTGCCATGTAGTACACATCATATAACCCATCACTAATCATGTCAACTTCTTACTACTAGACCCTGTCCAAGTCATAGTCAACAACACCAAAGGTAGTGTCAGCCTGGGGTTTCTTAGGCCCATCAGAGAAGACGATTCTGAGGTCCACAGTCATCTATTCAAACCATGCGCGCCTCCACTTTTAATTGCCCATCGTAACCTTTGTTTTTATTACTGTACACACAAGACATGCCATCAATAAAGTCTATTTGGTTAAATGTTGGTCATCCCAAGTGATGGACTCTAAATGTGGTTATCCTATGCTGGACCTTTGGGGACCATGTTTGCATCTGAGCCTTGAGCTATGCTAGTTCAAGCTTTTGAATTGTTTTCTATGTCCATATGGACCTCCCGTATATCCAGAGAGGAGAAAACAAAGTGATTTGGATTCTACCTTGTATGCAATGCAGTTGTATATTTTATGCTTGACTGCCACTGAGTCTTTACAAATGTACATCATATAGGCATTTTTGCTGGTTCCTTTGTATAGTCAACTATGCTTTTCAATACAATTACAAAAAAAGTTATGCTAACACTATCTGCCAGATTTGAAAAAGGACACTAAAAGGTAGGTCAATTAAAGCCTACAGACATGTTCACTTGCCTAAATGGTCCCAATGCAAGAATGGCGTGACTAGAGCCAAACAAAGAATGGCTCCCGCTGGGTTAGACCCATCTCATCATGTATTACAGGGCAGGCCATACATTTAAATAACCGACATGTAATACTTCATCTAGTGAAAAAAAGCTGAATGTTTTTTCTTATCTCACACCACTCCTTTAAAGCATGGGATCTGTTATTACGCTGGGAAAACCCCTAACGTGTCAAATGAGGATAGGCAGAGAGGCATTGTTTTCTAATTAGATCCCTAATCGCAGTTATGGACTTGTGTTGATGAGTAGTAATCAGATTATATATAATGTCATCATCAGAATTACAACACAGGTTTATTCATTATGTTAAGACAAATGGGCAATTAACACCCACCAAGGAAAAGAATGTAAGAAGCTGCAGTTGACTATATTGCAACACACTGATTGAAAATATCATTGAGATGAACCGGACCTATTTGTAACTGGCATAACTAGGTCAAGCTAAAGCTGGCTGTATATACGGTACACGATGTAGCTTATGTCCAAACTATTGCTCTGCCGAATGCTATCTCTCCCAACTACTGACTGGTTGGTTATTGGGAGATGAGGAGTAGAAGCTGCTGCTAAAGTTAGATCTTGAGGCTCTTCAGCCCGGTTACCCCATTGAGCCCACCACCTATCACATGTTATTTATAATACTGGTACAGTATATACTTACAGTATGTGGTCTATGTGATCTCCAAGGTGCATCTTCTATCCTGCCCATAGATAGTTTATTAGCCACATTAGATAGTTGGGTGATCTTAGCAGCAGGTCATCTTCTGGCCAATGCATATGACAATCTTAACTGTTGGTTGTAATTTGTTGTTCGGTTTTTGTTTTTGTCTTGTGACAGTTTTATCTTTTTTTTTCCTTGTTGACAGTATGTATTGGAAAAAGTGTGTTTTGAAACTTTCCACTTCATGCCAGATCTACACCAAATCTCGAGGGGCACTTGGAGACATTACGACCAATAGTCTTGCCAGTAGTAACTCCCCTGCATAACGGAAACGGGACGGATCCGTTTTGCAGCGCTTAGACTTCTATTATGACGGAATCGATAACGGAATGCCTCTAAAGGCATTCCATTATGCATTCCATCATAGAATTGCGTTATGGTCTGTTTACCAACAAACGAAGTGTGAACGAATTTCATGAGTGGAAATTCGCTCATCTCAATCTTGACCATACATATAAGGCCAGTTTGGTTGACAGCAATATTCCCTGAAACCCCATAAGCTTGTGTACTAAGAGCAGCCCTCCACCATGTGAACCACATGGCCTCTTACATCCTTCTGCAGACAATGTTTAGTATCTAAGGCTCCTGGTGGTTTCCCTGCACTAAATAATTCCAGGTCTACCATATTGAGTATTATTGGCCTTGTCTGTAATGGACAGATTAGAGACCAATGTAGAAGCAACAGGGAACAACAAGGAGCATGTGTGATAAATATTGTGTATGCGTGATCACCCAAATAAGCCACATCAGAGGGGTGTGCAAAACTCAAACAGGTCCTAAATATAGAGGAGGGGGGGGGGGGGCTGCATTTCAGACTTGGAATTGACATATAAGCCCGAGTTCACATCACTGTTTATTTTTCCATTCTTCTGATCCGTCAGAGAAACAGAAAAATAAAGTTTAAAAAATGGATCCTGAACGCAGGACTTTTTTTTCTGTCTACATTTGTTGCATGTCTGTTACATTTGAGATCTATTCTCAAATGGAAATGGCTAAGGCAGATGCCAAATTGTTTTTTTCTGTTCTGACAGATCTGAAAAATAAACGGTGATGTAATGCATTTAATTAGTGTTTTAGTTTGCAATGCTCCATTGGCCTGACAACATATAAGGGCAGCCTACCTGATGAATGTTTTTCAAAAACATTGTGACTCTGACCTGCAGAATTCACATGAGCCCTTTTGATTCAGTCTCAAAACACACAAGTCACAGCATTATTTCCCTCCCTGTTTAGTCATTGTACATTCTCACACAGCCAGTTAATTTCCTTTTTGAGTTGCAAAATAATATCATTTTTGCTTAAGAAAATGACCTTTGGAACGAAATAAGAATTTTTTTTATATTAAAGGGGTTGTGGCAGGTATGAAAGGTATCCCCTATCCAGATTTTTTTTCTAGCTGACACAGAGAATGAATGGATAGGCAGGGAGTATGCTCGGCCTGCTGCTCCATCAGGATTGGAACCAAAGATCCCAGAGGTCAGACTTCCACCGAGTTTCTGGTAAAACTGCACTTTTGCTAGATGTCTCTGTTACAGCTGCTCTGTTCCAGGCTGGCTCTGTTATAGGTGCACTAATGCAGGTGCAGTGAGCCCTGAGCAGCCGATGCAGGTGGGAGTGGTAGTGCCCCTGATGTGATGTTGTGTTACAGTGTACTCCCTCAGGCCAATGATCCCTGGGGTTCAGTGCTGCGGAAAGGCAGTATTTAAAAACAAAGTGCAGTTTCTGGCACCAGATTCAGAGGTATGGTAGCTGGCTGGATAGAAATTTAATTGTCCACTGTGAGACAGGCTTGATGTTAGCTATGCGATGGGTGTCTGAGTTGTAGTCCCTCACCTGTGGCAGTGTCTGTAAAGCTGCAATTTCACTGATGACTCTGCTGTCATGGCACTCTGGTGCTTTCTGGAAGCTGTGTTCTTGATTCTAAAGATCTATCTGAAGTGTTGTTCGCCCAGGAGAATTGGATACGGATCCTAGGAGTAGGAGCTCTGGCATGTGCTTCCTCACCCTTTGCTCTCTGAAATCCAACTCCTCCTCCTTGCAGGAAGCAGGACCAACCCACTCCTATCAAGAGGAGAGGAACAAGGTGGCTAGCCCTGTTCCTGCCAACCATACTGTCTCTGCTGGAACATCAGGCCCATACATGAAAATACATAAAATGACATAACAATAAAAATTAAAACATTGGTAGATTGGTAGATGAAGGCTGGCTTTTTAGAGGGGCACTGTTACAGGCTGGCTCTGTTATAGGAGCACTGTTACAGACTGGTTCTGGTGTAGGTGCACTTTTGCAGGCTGGCTCTGTTACGTATATATGCAATGTTGCAGGCTGGCTCTGGTATAGGTGCACTGTCATAGGCTGGCTCTGTTATAGGTGCACTGTTGTAGGCTGGCTCTGTTATAGGTGCACTGTCCTAGGCTGGTTCTATTAGAGGAGCACTGTAGCAGGCTGGTTGTGTTGTAGGTACACTGTTAAAGTCTGGCTCTGTTACTAGTGCATTGATGCAGGCTAGATTTGATATAGGTGCATTGTTTAAAGAGGACCTTTCATCACTTCTAAAGATATAAACTAACGATGCTCACATGTAGAGCGGCGCCCAGGGATCTCCCTGCACTTACTATTATCCCTGGGCGCCGCTCCGTTCTCCCGGTATAGGCTCTGGTCTCTGTGCTCACAAAGTTATAGTAGGCGGGGACTTGGGGGACTTGGTTATAGTAGGCGGAGCCTGTCCTTCATCTCCTTCTCCCAGGCTGTAGCGCTGGCCAATCGCAGCGCAGAGCTCATAGCCTGGGAGTTTTTTTTCTCCCAGGTTATGAGCTCTGCGCTGCGATTGGCCAGCGCTACAGCCTGAGAGAAGGAGATGAAGGGCAGGCTCCGCCTACTATAACCAAGTCCCCGCCTACTATAACTTTGTGAGCACAGAGACCGGAGCCTATAGCGGGAGAACTGAGCGGTGCCCAGGGATAATAGTAAGTGCAGGGAGATCCCTGGGCGCTGCTCTACATGTTAGCACCGTTAGTTAATATCTTTAGAAGTGATGAAAGGTCCTCTTTAAGCTCTCATTCACATTTCAGTGTTTTGGTAAGTGATTGTGAGCCAAAACCAGGTGCGGCTTTAAAAACAGAACAGGTGCAGATCTTTCCATTATACCTAATGTCTGTGGATGCTCCAATCTTGGTTTTGGCTCACAATCACTGATGGAAATCATTGACCAAGACACTGACATGTGAATGAGGCTTAAAGTATAACTGTCAAATTTTTTTTTTTTTTACTATTGGATTCTGGTGATTAATATTACCTTATTGGCCCTGTTTTAATTTCTGATTCTTAAATAAATAACCCCTAAAAGCCACCTAAAAGTCCCCAGTATTGGCTATATTTACCTGAGATAAAATCAGGTTGTTAAGCTCCTTCCGTCTACCAGATAGAGGACGGAGCACGCTGCGTGCACTGGGAACTGATAGTGAGTCAGCATTGTAAGGGAATGTATAAAAAGCCAGGTTCTTCCTGACAGGAGATAACAGTGCTGGGCTGTGTGTGTGAACTTCTCCACATGTCTGTGCTTGGCAGACACTCCCTTAGCAGTTCTGGAGAATATACAGCTCAGAGAAGATATGGGGCTGCTCAGTGTATAAATGACAGCCTTATCTGATAAGAGGAGAGCTTGTAGGAGGACTACAGGCTTCAGCCAGACCTGGGAACTTCACTGCAAGACCTCCCTATACAGAGCTGGTCTTCACTAACTTCACTGCAGGTGTCCTATGGATTAGCCTCAGGGCTGAGGGCGGCCATCTTAACAGAATAGTGAAATTGCAGTTTTATGCAGACTGGTTGCTAAGGGCTGAATCTTATTAAATAAGGGGTAAGTAAGTCTAATAGTTATTGATTCAGGAATATTATCATATTAGTAACTACATATATGAAAACTGAAATTTGGGTCTAAATGTGACAGTTATCCTTTAATGGGTTTGCAATAGGTGCACTGTTTAATGGGTTTGTTATAGGTGCTCTGTTAATTGTTTCTAAATGCATTGGCGAGAGGTCCTGTTATAAGTATACTGTTGCCAGCTGGTTCTGTTATAGGAGCACTGTTGCAGGGTGGCTTTGGTATAGGTGCACTGTTGAGGGCTGGTTCTGGTATAAGTGCACTGTTGCAGGCTGGCTCTGTTATAGGTAAACTGTTGCAGGCTGGCTCTGTTGTAGGTGAATTGTTGTAGGCTTGCTCTGTTATAGGTGCACTGTTGTAGGCTGGCTCTGTTATAGGTGCACTGTTGTAGGCTGGCTCTGGTATAGGTGCACTGTTGCAGACTGGCTCTGGTATAGGTGCACTGTTGTAGGCTGGCTCTGGTATAGGTGCACTGTTGTAGGCTGGCTCTGGTATAGGTACACTGGTCTTTGGCTCTGGCATAAGTGCACTCTTGTAGGCTGATTCTGTTGCACTGCCTCTGTCACTGGGCTGTTCCTCTAAACCCCACAGGCTGGTTTTTGGTGAACTGTGGCTGATACTACAATAGAGGGCAAAGAGGTACCTGTAAACTACTTTTGTCCAGACTTTCACAATGCATATCATGAAATGCACCACAAATTATATTTGGAAGGGCATAGGATGACCACCAGGTAAAGAGTAGTGTTGGGCTCTAATATTCGAATAGTGAACATTTATCCCGAATATCGTTACCTTGAGAATTTGCGAATATTTAGAATATAGTGCTATATATTCGTATTCGAGAATATTCGTCATTTTTTTCCATCTGAACCCATGATCACTCCCTGCTTATTGCTTGTGAGCCAATGAGAAGGCTGAAATGTCTTTGTCTGAGCTTAGCAACATCCCTAGCAACCAATAGGAAAGTTGCCTAACCCTTTACTATATAAAAACCTCCCCAGCAGCCATTCTCTACAGTTTATTACAGTTCTGAAAGAGAGACAGCAGTGTCATTGCTGTGCTCTATTCTTTCCTGTCATTACATTAGATAGTTAGTTAGTTTCTGGTAAAACTGCACTTTTGCTAGATGTCTCTGTTACAGCTGCTCTGTTATAGGTGCACTGATGCAGGTGCAGCGAGCCCCTGAGCAGCCGATGCAGGTGGGAGTGGTAGTGGCCCTGATGAGATGTGTCACAGTGTACTCCCTCAGGCCAATGATCCCTGGGGTTTAGTGCTGCGGAAAGGCAGTATTTAAAAACAAAGTGCAGTTTCTGGCACCAGATTCAGAGGTATGGTAGCTGGCTGGATGGAAATGTAATTGTCCACTGTGAGACAGGCTTGATGTTAGCTAGGCTCTGTTATAGGTGCACTGTTGTAGGCTGGCTCTGGTATAGGTGCACTGTTGCAGGCTGGCTCTGGTGTAGGTGCACTGTTGTAGGCTGGCTCTTGTGTAGGTACACTGGTCTTTGGCTCTGGCATAAATTCTCTTTTGTAGGCTGGCTCTGGTATAGGTGCACTGTTGCTGGAAGGCTCTACTTTAGTTGCACTGTCGCAGGTTGGTTGTGTTATAGGTTCTCTGTTACGTGTTTCTAACTTTCTAAGTGCTTTGGTGAGAGGTTCTTCTGTTATAGATGCACTGTTGCTGAAAGAGACAGCAGTGTCATTGCTGTGCTCTATTCTTTCCTGTCATTACATTAGATAGTTAGTTTGCTTATATATATAATACAGATAGTTAGTGGGAGATAGTCAGAGTAGGTTAGATAGTGATATAGTGTAGCTGATAGGTTCCAGTGCAGGGTGTTAGGTAGTGTGATAGGTTCTGCTGTCCATACATACATGCTACATACATAGTGCTGGGATATCACAAGTTCACAACAATACTTAGTGCACCAATCAGTAATATGTAGTCAGACCTGCTAAAATCTAAAGTTGCACGTATTGCACAAAAATATGTGCATAAATTGCCGATTTGCGCAATCGTGAATATATCTGAGCACTCTATCTGCATGTAAAGCAATTGTAATGTTCTGCTGTGCTAACCATTTTCTCCAGTCTCAGTGAACTTCTAGCAGCTTGAAAAATGTAGAAAAAGTGACCCACGCCTGTATTGCGCGTGCATTACACGAATATTACACTGCCGGTTTTCGCAATCAAGAAAATAATCGCAAATTCTCGAATTCGCGAACATATGACGAATATTTGCAAAATATCGCAAATTCAAATATTACCCCTTTTGCTCATCACTAGTAAAGAGACTGAAGTTGCACTTTTGGCAATGTAGCTCCAAGTATTACAGTAAAATATACTGTAGTAGGAAATCCCTGTTTCAGCCTTGGGCCCCTTATATTGCATTCATTAATACTGATATACAAACTTGCATTGATAAACAATACAGATCTTCTTTTGTAAGCGATATTGCGCAGTAAAAAGTTTGGACATTTTTGTGAACAGAACAGCCTGTGGTGTTCAATCGTAACTTCTACATTTTGCAATATACTCATCTACCGTTTACTTTAGCCACCTACACACAAGGCAAAGTTCGGGTCACTTCACCTCTATTAGAATATTAGAGCAAAACATCCAGGGGGAGGGTGGGACATGCTATAGATCCATATGTCCCCTGGGACCCCTCTGCAGCATCAAACTACACACAGGGTTTGTATGTAGTCTGCAGTTATAGAGTCACATAGTTCTTTATAGATGCTGTGTACACAAAACAATAAGATATTTTAAGAGACAATTGAGATTATTTGCAAAGTTGAGGAGAAGTGTACTGAAGTCAGTGGGCAACAATACAGTATAGTATATGGCCTAGTCCTCCAGAGGCACATGACAGAAGTCTTCAGGAAGGCGCTACCTATATGATATCTCCATAGCTTGACGGGACCGGCCCTACTGTTTTTACTTCTTCTTAGTTTTGATATACCGGTAATTAATTTCTGATGTTTTGCTCTTTTATATAGTGTGGGATATGAGAACTTTCCAGAATTAGGGCTCATGCAATACACGGGGCTCTGGCCGTGTGCATTCCGCATCACAGATGCGGTGCGGAAACACCACTCGGAACTCCACGGAAGCACTACGGAGTGCTTCCATCGTGTTTCTTGCCGTGTCTCCGCACGGCAAAAAAGTAGCGCATACGTTACCTTTTTGCGGTGCGGACCATCAGATGTGGACCCCATTCAAGTGAATGGGTCTGCGATCCACATGCGGCTGCCCTACGGTCGATGCCCGTGCATTGTGGACCGCAATTTGTGGTCCGAAGGAAGGGCACGGCCATCACGCGGTCGGGTGCATGAGCCCTTAGAAGCTCAGTTGTGATTGTAACTTTTCTAACTCCATTAGGGTAGGTTCCCAGAGAGTTTTTTGGATCAGGTTTAGGCCTCATGCACACCACCATATGTGTTTTGCAGTCTGAAGCTGTTCCGCTTTCCATTTCGGAATTTGCGGAATGGAATGTGGGCTATTGTAGAAATGCCTATTCTTGTCCGCAAAACAGACAAGAATAGGACATGCTCTATTTTTTTTTTGCGGCCTCATTGAAGTGAATGGGTCCGCGCCCGAGCTGCAAAATATGCGTCTCGGACGGGGACCCAAAGTACGTTCGTGTGCATGAGGCCTTAGAGACAGATTTTCCTCTGGGTCAGAGACACTGGTGCAGGGCACTGAGAATCAGGCGAAATCTTAGTCAGGGACAGGCTGAGATCTGGGCAGTCAGAGTACGAACTAAGTAAGGAGTCAGCATGAAGGTCAAGCACAATTCAGGCCAGGCAGCGGCTGGTCACAGTCCAGTAAACAAGCAGAGATCAGTGCATGACAGACAAATGAGTTAGCTAAGGAACTTATTGCTCAGGCACCTTCCCCTGGGTTGCCAGTTTTTGGCTGGTGAAGATACGGGTGCACGGGCTGGCCCTTTAAGAGCCGGAGGGCGCACTCACTCCCTATGGTCAGAGGAGCTGAGGCCTTGTTGGCCAGCGTGGAGGAGCAGAGCAGGACCCTCTGGCTGGTACAGCCAGAAAGAAGGAATCGGGATGCTGGTCCTGGCCAATGGGCAGGGTAAGCAAGACAGCAGGGACTCATCGTTACACCCTAGCTAATAAGAATGGTTGAACAAGGGTCGTTCTTTTATGATGTCCATGTGCTCTATCGACAGGCATTGTCCTAAAATATTTCAATACAACCCAAGAGTTTCCAGTCCAACACCGACCATTAAATCTTCCCAGTGGAATGTCTATTGATACCGCACTTTGCATATGTCCTGATATTTTGCTGCATCACTATAAAATCATCGTCATTACGTAAGCGCAGCAATGTTTTGTAGAATAAAGTAATGGATTCGCTATGCCCGGGGCAAGAAATACGAGTCTTGGGCAGAAAATAAATCACTGTAACTAGTTTCTCTAGTTATTATGACTAATGGGACATAGTGTGCACCAGTTCCAGTGAACAAGCCTGTACTCAGCTGAGAGGGCGGATGATGGCATACAGATGTCAAACTACTTCTTCCATTATGCAAAGATGTAAATATCGAAACATCTTATTAAAGTGTACACATACAGACTGCTGTTATAGGGAGCGCTCCAGACTACACATCCAGACTGCTGTTATAGGGGACACTCCAGACTACACATCCAGACTGCTGTTATAGGAGGCTCCAGACTACACATCCAGACTGCTGTTATAGGGGGCGCTCCAGACCACACATCCAGACTGCTGTTATAGGGGGCTCCAGACTACACATCCAGACTGCTGTTATAGGGGGCGCTCCAGACTACACATCCAGACTGCTGTTATAGGGGGTCGCTCCAGACTTCACATCCAGACTGCTGTTATAGGGGACTCCAGACTGCTGTTATAGGGGGCGCTCCAGACTACACATCCAGACTGCTGTTATAGGGGACTCCAGACTGCTGTTATAGGGGGCGCTCCAGACTACACATCCAGACTGCTGTTATAGGGGGGGTCCAGACTACACATCCAGACTGCTGTTATAGGGGACACTCCAGACTACACATCCAGACTGCTGTTATAGGGGGCTCCAGACTACACATCTAGACTGCTGTTATAGGGGGCGCTCCAGACCACACATCCAGACTGCTGTTATAGGGGCTCCAGACTACACATCTAGACTGCCGTTATAGGGGGCGCTCCAGACCACACATCCAGACTGCTGTTATAGGGGGCTTTAGACTACACATCCAGACTGCTGTTATAGGGGGCTCCAGACTACACATCCAGACTGCTGTTATAGGGGGGCGCTCCCGACTTCACATCCAGACTGCTGTTATATGGAGCGCTCCAGACTACACATCCAGACTGCTGTTATAGGGGACTCCAGACTGCTGTTATAGGGGGCGCTCCAGACTACACATCCAGACTGCTGTTATAGGGGACTCCAGACTGCTGTTATAGGGAGCGCTCCAGACTACACATCCAGACTGCTGTTATAGGGGGCTCCAGACTACACATCCAGACTGCTGTTATAGGGGGCGCTCCAGACTACACATCCAGACTGCTGTTATAGGGGACTCTCCAGACTACATATCCAGACTGCTGTTATAGGGGGCGCTCCAGACTACAGCTTCAGACTGCTGTTTTAGGATGCATTACACTTCAAAAGTGAGATAGCAAGGGGTTAATTGAGTTCTCCAGTAATTTGCCACACTGTATGCAATAAATTACAAACAACTAACACCATGTAATTTCTTACTACATGTTCAGGCAGGTGACAGAGAAAGCTTTCCTATGCATAATGTATGAAGGGTGTGGACTGCAGCTAAATAATCCTTCCTGGTTCCCATGCAGCGGGTAACACTGTGTGTAACCTTTCAAGATTCTAAGGAAGGTTTTGGATGCAAAATTCTTTTTTTTTACTCGAGATTTGTATTATGTCAGACACTTGGTTTTGATCAGATAATTAAATCAGCAGCACGTTATCTGAATTATAAATTATAATATAAAGCTTCTGCACAGTTGTAACAGAGCTGAATTTATCATTGAACTCATCAAAATTATCTTTGTTAAAGGGTTGTGAGACCCCCCAAAAAAACAAGCTGATGCCAAGAACATGGACATGGCCATGAAAGAAACAGCCTCAACTTTTCAAAGCTACTCTGTTCCAGAGTTATACAGTAGTCCCGCTCCTTCTGTCACCTGGTCAACCAGAAGTGTGACATCCCATACATGGTCACGTGCTAGCCTCAGCTTTGAAATGTCCACGAAGGGCAAATGACTGCAGAACCTCTGCAATCGTGTGGTGCCTGAGAACATCACTCTGGCCAATGTGGAGTAGAAGAATCAGACATGGGAGCCTCGGAGCTTGAAAGGAGTGGCTTAGATAACAGGTATTTTTGGATTGGTAGTTGAATAGAGATGAGCAAATCAATTTGAAACAAATCAAATTCGACCTGGATTTAGTAAAAGTTTGAATTCCAACCAAATCCAAAGTTTTAGTGATTTTGGGCTTTAGAGAGAAAGAGGGAGAAAAAAAAATGAATAAGAGATGTTTAAAAAAAAAAGATTGAGACGGACAGAGCAGGGTACGAGCATGGAGCCTATATACCTTTCTTACACAGGGACCCTGTGCTACAATTTTTTTGGAAAGTCTTCATAACTTTCACTTTTTCCACATTTTTTTAGGTTGTAGCCTTGTGCTAAAATAAAAAAATAATTTTCCGTTATCAAATTGCACGTAAAGGGGTATTCCCATCTCAGACAATGGGGGCATATCGCTAGGATATGCCCCCATTGTCTGATAGGTGCGGGTCCCACTGCTAGGACCCGCACCTACAACGAGCTTAAATGAGCTTAAACTCAAGTTCTGAGTAAAGGGGCTGAATATGTATTTATGTCTATGCAATATCTTAGTTTTTCATTTTCAGTAGGTTAGTAAGGATTTATTTTCTTTTTAAAAAAAATTAAAGCATTAATTTAGACATACAAAAAAATGAATCACAAACATTAATATTTTTCCATTTTCCCCCTGTAACCCTACCCCCCCCCCCTATACTCCCTTCCCTTGCGATGCGTCTCCTATCCCCTCCATCCCAAAATCCGGAACAAGGAGATAAATAAGGGGGTAAGAGCAAGACTTACATCTTCCAAATCCCCCATATCCTATTCCATTTCTCTTTAACATTTCTTTGCTTATAGAGGATCTTTTCATATACTTTGATCTTTCTAACCAAATTTAACCATGAATTCACACTTGGAGTATCTCGTAAAAACCAAGCTTGTGCAATCAAAAGTCTTGCCACAAACATTATTTTAATCTAGAGAGTCCTTTTATACTTGTCACACTTTACTTTGAAGAGATTGCCCAACATCCAACGCTCTACCGTACATGGGATCGCTACTTTCAATTCTTGAGTAATAAAGCTATCAATTGCCCCCCCCCACCCCCCACCCCAATATTTTTTTTATTCTCTACAGGACCAAAACATATGTAAGTGTTCAGCCCCCGGTGAATCACACCGTGGACAATTAGAAGTATTTCTTAAATCACATTTCTTAAGCCATACTGGAGTAACATATATTCTATGTAAAATATTAATTTTCACCACAACATGATTAAAGTTATGTGACACTAATCTTAAATGTGCAACTATATTTTCCCAATCATCCATTTGAGTCATTAAGCCCTTTGCCCGGGGAAGCGTGTATTATTAAATAGTGCTTTAACTAATAATTTATAAGGTTGAGCAATTTTAACCTTCTGCCCACAATTCCCCATAAAATCATTCAGAGGTGTAGATGTGTCTATTTCAAACAACCACTTTTCCTTTACACTAGAAAGTGCCGTACGTAACTGAAAATATCTAAACCAAGATAATTTGTGTATATTCTCCCCTCGTGCTAACTACAAAAGTGAAGGTATATCTCCATTTCTCACCACCTGTGCAAGAGAAAAGAGATTATTTTTTGCCAGTATTGAACCATCACTAATTAATCTAGCTCTTGTAGATAACAATTAAGCCAGAGGGGCATGCAGCAAAGTGATCCCCTTATTCCCATCCATCTAATAGTACCCCATGACTTAGTAAATAGCTTTCCAAATTCTCTATACTCCTGTTGGGAGTAAACATATTATCATATCCGAATCTCCTAACCAAGGTTCTACAAAATGGGCTTTTCTCCCATTCACAATATAACATTAGTTGTGACGCAATGAAATAGCCCTTAAAGTAGGGAAGGTTTAATTCTCCCCATTCCATCGACTTGCAGAGATATTCCATTTTAAGTCTTACCCGCTTTCTTCCCCAAAGTAAGCCCTTAATAATTCTCTCAATTAATTTAATAAACTTATCCTCAATCCATATTGGGGCGTTCCTAAGGATATAGAGGAGTTGGGGTAACATCACCATTTTCACTAGGGATATTCTATCAGCTCTAGATAAAGGAAGTCGAAGCCATACCATGACTTTTTACCTCAATTTACTCAACAGTGGAATTAAATTAAGCTGTACAATGTAACAATGGCAGTTTGCAGCCGCCAGCGTGCAGTGCGTCCGACCACGTACCTCAGTCGAGCTGCACGCGGGGCTCCTCCTCTTCGCTGCAGGCCCTGGACCCGCTTTCCTGCGCTGTCGCAGGCTACGACAGCTTCTGTTGTATCTTGTAGGAGCCGCAGGCGTCCTGGTACCTTAAGGGTTAATGCACGCCCCTGATTCCGCCCTCTCTCCAATCCTGGCCAGGCACCACCTTTATAAGGGTGCTTCCCCCTACCTTCAATGCCTGAGCAATATTGTACTTCCTACAGCTAAGGCTCATGTTGTTCCTGCATTCGATATCCTGCTTATGACCTCTGCCTGTATCCTGACCTCGTCTCTGCTTGATCCTCTTGTACCTCGCTGCTCTCAAGTTAAAGACCCGGACTGTCGACCTCGCCTCTGTCTGCTGTGCAGATCGTTACACCAGCTCCACCTGGACTAACTCAGCTCTGCTGTTCTCACAGCACTAGCTCTGCTATACCACTTGCTCAGCTCAGCATTATCCTGCGGCTGTCTGCTATATTGCCTGTTTCCCCGATGCTAGCATCGGGGCTTTCTGGCCTGCCCGGCCAGCTGCCACTTAACCGGGACCACTCTTGCGGTAGCGACCTGGTGTCTCCCCTGCAGCTGAGTCCAGCTTCCGCATCCTGGAGCGGGATGAAGGGTGAAAACAAAGGGGACACTTAGACTCCGCTCCCAAGTTTGGCCCAAAGCCAAACCGGTAAGTGGCACAGCGGGTCCACACCCGTTGATCCGTTACATACAAAATCTTCAATCTTGGGAGATATCATCATACCCAAATATTCAAATGTATCCGCAATCTTCAAGATATTCAAGGGCCCCTCCTTAGAAAATTGACATCTATCTACCGCCATAAGAATAGTTTTTGACCAGTTAATATCAAAACCCGAGACCGCACCAAAGGAATTAACTATACAAATAATTCCTGGAAGTGAGGTATTGGTAGTGATTTACAAATAATAGTACATCATCCGCATATAAAGAAATATGGTCCTCTCCTCCTAGAGTCCAAAATCCTTCAATCCCAGCATCTTGTCTGACAGTAGTAGCAAGTGGCTCCATATAGATATCAAATAGTAATGGAGAGAGTGGACAACCCTGAAGGGTTCCTCTACTCAAAGAGAAACTTCTTGTCAGGCCCCCATTAATATTCATTCTTACCTTAGGAGACTTGTACAGAGTCTTAATCATATTTATAAACATGGAACCAAATCCCATTTTCTCCAAGACCTTCCAGAGGAATCCCCACTCGACCCTGTCAAATGCCTTAGAGGCATCTAAAGACAGGATAGAGCGGGAATCTCCTCCGAGAGACTGTATGTTCGCAAACAAACAATGTAAATTATAATGAGAGCCCTTATTGGGGGTAAACCCATTCTGCTCAGGGTGTATAACTGATGATATAACCTTAGAGAGTCTTGTAGCCAGAATCCTTGAAAGAAGCTTCAGATCCGTATTCAATAAATAAATCGGCCTGTATGACCCCATATCTAAGAGATCCTTCCCCTTTTTAATCACTTCCTCTGAGATAATCTTATCTGATTTATATGGTTCCGAAAAGTGCTTCAAAAAGGTTCCCTTTACACTATCTTGATTTTCTATAAATGTACCCTCAGGTGAATGAATACTAATTATCTCCTTCCTTTGGTCCTGGTTAGCAATTACCCTAGCCAGCAATTTCCCGGTTGACCAGCTTCAGTAAAATATTTTTGTCCCTTAAAAAAAAGTCTCTGCTGGGCCTTGTCCAAGAGAAAGTCAACATAAGCCTGACTTGCATTTTGCATTTTGCATATTTTCCTCAGTTTTATTCCTAGAAAATGTATTCATACTAAATTAACGCTGTTTCCTTTAAGTCCCCCTCCTTCTTGCCATACCACTTTCTTAAATTAGAGATATTTGTAATAAATATCCAACTGAATTTTCACTGAGTTGTAATTCCTGTCCCAAAAAGAGACAATCTCCTGCTTCACCAATTCATGATTATAATTATTATTATCATATTATTATCCATTATACAAATCAAATGAGGGTTCACACTAAATAAAGGTCTTAACCTGTATTTATTGAAACCCATGGTTAACTCAAGAAAGTAAGGTACATGGTCTGATAAAGAGCTGGCCTCATATTTCATCTGTGCAATATAGCCTAAATATTTTTGGTTTATCCGGGCCAGATCTATCACTAGACATGGAATTTCTGGATCTACTTATACAGGAGTAAGCTCCCTTCCCCTTCCCCAAATATCCCCAGATATCAACAAAGCCAAAAACGTAGTTCATGTACTCCCGAAAATCCTATCGATCTCTGGGTTAGTAACACAGTTGAAGTCCCCATTAACTAACACGGGACATTCAGGCCATTGATCCATAAAGGTCAATGAATAGGTAGGAACATAAAGAGAAAAAAAAGTGGGGGAATATAAATAAAGGCCAAAATAGCTATCCCATAAAGAAAAACATATCTCCCATGCTTGTCAATAGAGGGTGACTAACAGACAAAATCAATCCCCTTATGAATAAAAACGGACTCCTCTGGAACAACTAGTCCTCTGGAACAACTAGACAATCGCTGGTGGGTGTCTCTGAACCAAAGCAAAAACCGCCTGCCTTTTAAGCTTATCTCCAAGACCCCAAACGTTCCAAGTTAATATTCTAACTGATATCAAATCAGCTGATAGAGTCTAATAGTGGGGAGCTATTCATTCTCCTAAGCTCCCCCAATCTAGGAGATGCATCGCAACCCCTCCCACAACCCGTCCCCCCGATCCTCTTGATCCGCCACATTCCTACAACAGATTTCTCAACTATGACCACCCCCTCTCACCCACCCCCGCTACTTAGTTGTAGTTCATATCAAGACAGTCTGTCACAGATTCAGGAGTGTCAAAAAAATGAGTTCCACCAATAAATATTATCCAGAATTTAGCGGGATAAATAAATGAATACTTAATGTACTTTTCCTGAATCTGAGAAATAAGAAAAAAAGACAATTTGCTCCCTCGTCCTTCTCAGAATCACACTCTATCTCGTAAGGCAAGTGTCTTTGCCAGAAGTGAAGGAGGCTGTCTTCCAGGAATTGGTTTGCCCCCCGGGATCTGATGTGCCCTCTCGACCAAACACTAAGGAAAAATGTTCACTTCCAAACTTCTCCAGAATTAAAGTCTGTATTATTTCAACAGCATTTTTTCCCTCAATACCTTCAGGTAAACCCAGAATTCTCACATTGCATCTTCTTGACCTGTCCTCCAGATGCACCACCTTTTTTTTTGCATTTTAACTTCCATTTGCAACACGAAAATTTCAGATTTAAATATTTTAGCTTCGCTATCCAAAACCCCAACCAACTTTTCTATAGTTGTAACTCTGTCCCGTATTTTTGTGACATCGTACCCTATCAGGCCTACATCCGACTGGATTGCCCCAAGCTGCCTTGAGATATCTTGTATCAATTCTCCTTTTTTTTTTTTACTGCAACCAAGATTTCCTTTAGTGGAGAAGGTTCAGCACTAGACAAAGCATTTACTTTTTCCCTCTCCACCCCCTCGTCCTGAGAGAAGTCATCCAATACTTCTTCCACTCTCTGTCCCACATTCTTTTTAACATTGGAATCCTGTATCCCTTTTTGTCCTGTTCATGTAGTTACACTTGGGGATGTTAGAAACTGATACATTTTTGCCGAATCCAGTGGTTTCTGACCCATTTTTAAGGACGAGTAGTCCCCTAATGGCCTATTTTGCTTCGGCCCCATTTTTTTCCCCCTTTTCTTTTCTCTCTCTTTTTTACTTCTCCCTTTTTTTTTCTTTTTTTTTTTTCTTTTTCCCCCTCTCTCCTTTACCCCTTGTTCCCCTCTCCTACTTTATCTTATCTTATTTAATAGGGGGTTTCTCCCCTCATCTTCAATTATACTTTACTCTTCCGTCTGATATTAAAAGACAGATAGAAAAAAAAAAAAAGAAAAAACCAAGGAAAACACAGCAAAAAAAAAAAAAAACATCTACCCAATATGGCCAAATCTAACCAGCACCAGTTTTCTTATGCTATGCAGACAGACCGCCCCAGTTCATCCATAGCTAAGGAAACATAAGTCCAGTTACAGGATCAAGGAGAGCACAAAAATCAGGAACTGCAATATAAGAACATGCCGATACCTCAAAATCCACAGTGGGGATCGGGAAGTTAATGGAGAAATTGAAGAAGGAGCGGGTTAACTGTGAAAGCAAGAGGGAGTCGAGGAGACACACGTAGAAACCACTTCAAACATTCATTCAGGAACCACCTGGGAGCGGAGAGCGGAAAACAGAAGGCAGCAAAATCAGGAGTTACCAGGGAGCAGAGTCACCAGGGAGCGGAGAACGGAAGGCGGGCGGCAAAATCAGGAGAAGCCAGAGTGAACCAACAGAACCCCTACACACCGCATAACCACGAGACACCGACCAGACATCCAGCTCTCAAAGCACAGCACTTCCACCAACCATCAATATGTTCAGCTGGTATGTTGCACTCCCGGTGCTCAGAAGCAGCTTAGTCATGTGTGGCGGGACATAACACAGCGTGGTGGGGTGAAAAGCGAGAGGAGAGGGCACAACACAGCACCTCCCTACATCATCACGCCATCCCGTCTATCTTTTTATTTTGTAATCCATACAATTCCCCCCTTCTCAGTGGCCTACCTCTTGAGGTAAGTAAGGATTTCTAACATTCTGTTTTCACTTTCTCATTATGGGGTATTGAGCACAGAGTGATGGGGAAAATTGCATTTTTATTATTTTAATACAAGACTGCAATATAACAAATTATAAAAAAAGTAAAAAGGTAAAAACTTTCCGAACACACTGTATATGTGTCCGCCACCATACAGTGTATACCATATTTTTTACTTTATAAGACACACCTGATGATATTACGCACCTAGGTTTTAGAGGAGGAAAATAAGAAAAAAAAAAACATATCACACAGCAGTTTAGATCCCCATATCAGACCTCAGATCAGACCCCCGTATCAGATCCCCATACCAGACCCCCATATCAGACCTAAGATCAGACTCCCATATCAGACAGATAAGATGCCCATATCATACCTCAGATCAGACTCCCATATCAGACAGATCAGACTCCCATATCAGTTCCTCAGATCGGACCCCCATATCAGACCTCAGATGGGACTCCCATATCAGACCTCAGATAGATCCCCATGTCAGACCCTCAGACGACCTTATCAGATCCTCAGATCAGACCCCCATATCAAACCTTAGATCAGACTCCCATGTCAGACCTCAGATCAGACCTCCATATCAAACAACCGATCAGACCCCCATCAGAGATAAGATAAGTAACCTCTCCTACTTTGCTGCTACTCTTCAGGTCCGGTGATCTTTCCTGCAGTCACGCTCCCTGGTCTTCTCCGAGCCTGTGCTGCACTGGGACCTGACTGCGTGCAGCATCATATTATTGTGTGCGCACTATGTCCTACAATGTGAACAGTCATGACAGACCTGGAGAAGACCAGGGAGCAGTAAGTAAAGTCACTGCTAGCAGCAGACTGCATAAGGAAAGTGCTCATTAGTATTCATTTTATAAGACGCACTGACATTTTTCTCCCACTTTTGGGGGAAAGTGACAAATACGGTAACTCTAAGGACAGGCGTAAAATCAAATTGAGTGGCACGGCACCATTACAACACAGTAACTGTCCAATGCTTTGCTGGGGGTAGTAGAGCACACAAATGCTTAAGTGCTGAATACAAATAGTAACAATTCCCTGTCAGACAGACAGCCCTGCTTCTATATAGAGTTTTTTTGGGGTGGAAGGTGAGTAACAAATGATGGGGAGCAGAAAGTCTTAGTGGAAGAGCAGCATCGAGGGCTTTCTATAAACCTACACAGTGACCTGTGCATGACATCCTCTCCATTCACTGCTATGGGACTTCTGAAAATTGCTGAGCCAGCTCTCAGTTAAGGGCTGTCTGACATAAGCGTGTGCAGTCCGGAAATCACGCTCTGTGTGTGATCACGATCCTCCGTTCTCAACACCTCTCGTCTTGCACAAGCGCATGACATTAGGATCCATTCACACGTCCACAAAACATGGACAATGCATTTTGCGGACCACACATGGCGGGCCCAGTGATAGAAATGCCTATTCTTGTCCGTGGCTGTGGACAAGAATAGGACATGCTCTATCTTTTTTGCAGGGCTGCAGAACAGAAATTAATGGCTCCACACTCATTCCGCAAAACTGCAGAACGGAGGCGGACCTATTTATACGGACGTGTGGACCCTTCATTCATGTACATAGGAGCGGTATTATGGTAGATAAATTCATGTACATAGGAGCAGTATTATAGTAGTAATATTCTTGTACATAGGAGCAGTATTATAGTAGTTATATTCTTGCACATAGGAGGAAGTATTATAGTACTTATATTCCTGTACATAGGAGGCAGTATTATAGTAGTTATATTCTTGCACATAGGAGCAGTATTATAGTAGATATATTCTTATACATAGGAGGCAGTATTATAGTAGTTATATTCTTGCACATAGGAGGCAGTATTATAGTAGTTCTATTCTTGTCCATAGGAGAGGATAGACGTGTGCTGCTGAGCTCCCTGCAGGGAGGGGGCATGGCTTCTGACCCAGGTGGAGGGGAGGGGAGCTGGGCTGATGATCCTGGGAAAGCCCAGAGCTTGGAGTGCGGCCTGCAGCATGGAGATGGTGGAAGCGATAATCTGGAAATGGTGGCTGGTGAGTCTACTGAAACTTGTAGTGCTTCTGGATTGAGTACAACTGTGACAAAGAAAAGTTTGTTTAAACTGGAAAGGCGCATTTCTAAGTTAAGAGATGAGATTAAGACAGAGACTGAAGCAAAGAAAAAGCTGATGAAGTATGAATGCCTGGATGACTGCACACGTGAACTTGATATGTTAAAAGATAAACTAGATAAAGGTAAAAACGCAATACCTAAAGTGGAAAGCTGGGCAACGGAGAAAAAGAGGGAGGCCAGAGCCCAGAATGTGAAGATAAAAGAAATCATAGAAATAAAAAGTAAAGATTATGGCGATGTGTACAATATGGTGAAGCAAGGAAACCCTCAGAGATGTGTGGGTGCAGCGCCTGGAGGGTCACTGCTTTCAGGGTCTCTATGTATGGGGTCCGAGCAGTCAGTCTCTGAAAATGCTGGGAATACAATGGAACAAAGTGTGTCATCCAACAAGGGGTTAATTGCAGTGGACTCAGCTTGCAACTCTGGTGAAGTTAATGCGAGCAGCAATCCTGTGTGTGAACAGGAGACTGCTTCATGTGCGGACATTGTGGATGAGACCCCACTCAGTGCTGTGGGTGGGACCCTGAACAGTGTTGTGGATGAGACTCCGCTCAGTGCTGTGAACGAGACCCCGCTCAGTGCTGTGAGTGAGACCCCACTGAGTGTTGTGGGTGAGACCCCGCTCAGTGCTGTGAGTGAGACCCCACTGAGTGCTGTGGGTGAGACCCCGCTCAGTGCTGTGAGTGAGACCCCACTGAGTGTTGTGGGTGAGACCCTGCTCAGCTCTCAGAGGAGACAACTACACAGACTGGAGCAGACATGGAGGTCAGTATACAGGACCCTGTGCACAGCAGTCTGGAGCAGACATGGACCCTCAGCCGTCCACAGTGTCAGGTGCACAGCAGTCTGGAGCAGACATGGACCCTCAGCCGTCCGCGGTGTCAGGTGCACAGCAGTCTGGAGCAGACATGGACCCTCAGCCGTCCGCAGTGTCAGGTGCACAGCAGTCTGGAGCAGATATGGACCCCCAGCCGTCTGCGGTGTCAGGTGCGCAGCAGTCTGGAGCAGACATAGGTGGATCTGCAGGACGATCTGGAGTCAGTAAGCCTGTAGAGGAGAGGCCCAGCACTGTTCCTCCTGCTGACCGTCCACAATTCAGGAGACTGTTCTCCAATGTCACAAGGCCGGCTAACCCTCCACCTCAGAGAAAGAACGCTGTTAGGATTAAGTATACGGGTCCAGAAGAAAACCTCCCCTCCAGACTGTACATAGGGAAAGCACTTCTGAAGGACTTCATGAGGTTTAAGGCATCTGAGGTGTACGCCCTGATCCACATCCCCTCCAGCAGGATCTATGACGTCAGCTTTAAACTACAGTATGATCTGGACTTATTCTGGAATATATACAATGACACGAAGGAACAGTCAATCTGGGAGCATCTACAGGTGATCCAGCTGTCCAAGCCTCAGGTAGTGAGGGCCACCATCTTGTTCCAGTCTGAGGTGGTGGCGCTGGCAGATCTGGAGCACTGGCTGAGCAGACAGTGTCTGTTGAAGAGTCATCCGGAAAAAATCTATGATGAGGAAGACATCTGGAATGGCGGATACACTGTGAGGATACAACTAGAGCAATACAATGGTGTGACCAGACATCTGCCGCACTCCTTCTACCTGGGCTCAGAGAGGGGGATATGCTACTACCCCGGTCAGCCACGGCTGTGTCACAGATGTGGGGGCAGGCACCTCACCATCAACTGCTCCCGTATTAAGTGCTCATTTTGTGGACAGTTTGGACATTCAAAGGACGACTGTACAGGTCCGGTCATCTGTAATCTGTGCTTAGGAGCTGGTCATACGTTCCGGGACTGTCCGCATGCGGATCACAATAACGGCAGTGATGAGATCTTCTTAGAGGCCATGGAGGAAGGTCAGGAGGATGTCACTGCAAGAGCAGATACAGCCCCAGAAGCTGACGGTCCTCATACTGAAGTAATGCAAAGTACTAGTGACCCTGTTGTACAGAGCGATAGCCCTCCTGATGCACTACAAGTACCAGCAGAGTTAGAGACTGATCGTCCATCTACTCCATTACAAGTGCCAACATTTGCTGAACCAGAAGTACCAGCCATTGAAAAGGCTCCAAAATCCAGAAACCCTGCTGTGGAA
Organism: Bufotes viridis; assembly: GCA_033119425.1. NCBI lineage: Eukaryota > Metazoa > Chordata > Amphibia > Anura > Bufonidae > Bufotes > Bufotes viridis. The sequence goes on from CM065594.1 coordinate 19,630,590, forward strand.
ACTAAAGTACTACCTGTAGCACTACAAGTACCAGCCACTGAAGAGAATTCTCATACGCAGAGTAAAGTGACCAGTAAACCAGTTGCCAAACCACCTAAAGAACTGCCCTCTACGTCTACAAAGCCTGACGGTCCAGCTGCAGGGCTCAGGAGGCTCAGGAAGCCCTCTGTGGATGAAGAGGGATTCCAGACTGTAAAAAGAAAGAACAGCGCAGCAAAGAAAACCCCGGATCCGCCAGTGCTGGCCATAACCTCCGGGCAGTACGGTGCGCTAGGGGAAGGAGAGTCAGAGGAAAAAGGAGATATGGAGTATGCTTCTTCACATAACCCTGATGGTGACCCCCAGGAAGATGAACCTGACCCCCCAGTGTCCACCAAAAGATGGGGCACTACAGGTCACAGCAGTGGAAGGAGAAAAAAGAGCAAGAAAACTAAGTGATCTGGATGAGGCTGAGAATCAGCTCTATAAATGTGAACAGTGTGAAGACTAAGAACAGGCGGCAGGCGATGTACCAGCGTCTGTCTCAGGAGAAGTCTGACATCTTCTTCTTACAGGAGACTTATCTGAAGAACAATGCTCAGGTGTCTGCAGCCAAGAGAGACTGGAGACATGGAGCATCTTTCTGGTCCTTTGGTCTGGAGAGAAATGACGGGGTGGCCATTCTCTTCAATAAGATGGAGGTTGAGGTGGAGAGAGTCCTGGAGATCTGTCCGGGCCGCTGTCTGATGCTGGACTTTATACTGGACACTGTGTATTATAGAGCCATTAACATCTATGCTCCTCAGACTAGAAAGGAGAGGAGGGAATTATTTCAGCAGATGAAGCCATATTGTTTTACATCCAGGGTGTTTATAATGTGCGGGGATTTTAATAGTGTCTCCTGTAATGTGGATCGGTCGAGTAGTCATAAGCAGCTGAGATATGATGAGAACTTCCTTAACAATATAGTCCAGCAGGCTCATTTAGTGGATCCCTATGTTGTACATAGCTCCGGTAGAGCCTACACTTACCATAAGGCCGGTAACGCCAGTAAAATAGACCGGGTGTATATAAAACGTGGAGTGAGGAGCTCTGATTACAGGACGAGCCCCATAGAGTTCTCCGACCATTGTATGGTGAGTGTCACGCTGGATCTGGCCGGGGCCGTGGTCTGTGGTAGGGGCAACTGGAAGGCGAACAGCTCGGTGCTGCAAGATCCAAAGTTCAGGGAGGCCTTTACCACCTTCTATAATGAGCGGAGGACCACCCGGTGTATGTGTGATGACACAGCGGAGTGGTGGGAGGGTATGAAGGGTGATATCAAGCAGTTTCTCATACGTGCTGCGAGGAGGCATAGTAATGTGGAGTATATGAGGTATTCAGCGCTGAGGCTGCAGCTGAGCCGGGTATACGGTAAGATCAATAGTGGTGAGAAGGTAGATGGTAAGTACATCACCCAGATAAAGCAGAAGATGCGAGAGCTGCAGTATGACCGTCTCAAGTCTCTCAAAGCAGAGGGGCAGTTTGATAATTGGGGAGTTTACAACCCAGACCCCTATATTGCCTGTAAGAACAGGGTCAGCAGGAAGCTTATGACCAGCCTGTTAGATGAACATGGGGTGGAGCAATCAGATCAGAGGAAACTCCACAAGATTATTGGAGATTATTACAAAAATCTGTTTAAAGGCAGTCAGATAAGTGGTGACAGCGTCAGAACTTACCTGAAAGGCGCCAAACTCCCAAAACTAGATCAAGCAGAAGCAGACGGCTTGGCCGAGCCCATAACTGAGGAGGAGGTGAAGAGGAGCATTGACTCCTTAAAAACCAAGAAGAGCCCGGGCCTGGACGGTCTGACCAGTGAATTCTATAAGGAATTCAGAGATGTATTAGCCCCAGACCTTGCGCAGGTCTATAATGATTGCCTTTCTGCCAGGAAACTTCTACAGTCACAGTATAAATCTGTTCTGGTTCTCCTGGCAAAGAAAGGAAATCTAAAAGACTTAAAAAACTGGCGTCCATTGTCTTTACTGAACACCGATTATAAAGTTCTGGCCAAGATCTTGTATTATAGGCTGAGTGCGGTGGCGGATGACCTGATCATCTCCAACCAGACGTGTGGTGTAAAAGGCCGGACTATAGAGGACTCATTGCTGCTGGTGAGGGAAGCGGTGACGTACATCAGGCAGCACAGTGTAGGAGCATATGTGGTGGGGTTAGACCAGAGCAAGGCTTTCGATAGAGTCCATCATGACTACCTGTACCAGGTGTTGTTGGAGTACGGACTTCCTGCACGCTTCGTACAATGGCTGCAGGTTCTCTATAAGGAGGCAGTAAGCCAGCCTCTGATTAATGGTCACCTGGCAGAACCCTTTAGGACCATGTCTGGTGTAAGGCAGGGATGCCCTCTAAGCCCATTATTATATGTCTTCAGTCTGGATCCTTTTTCAAGAAAGTTGCAGGATAATAGAAATCTCTTGGGGTTGAAATGTCACCTACAGAGTAAGATAGTGGAGGTAAAGTTCTGTGCTTATGCGGATGATGTGACGGTTCTGGTGTCGTCTAGTGATGATTGTGTGGCCCTACAACAGGAGATAGCAGTTTTCTCTCGAGTGTCGAATTCTGCTGTGAATATGGATAAGAGCGAGGCGTTGTGGCTGGGGGGTGACCGCGGCGTCTTCTCAGTGCCCTTCAGAACAGTGCAGGACAAGATTAAGATTTTGGGAATTCAGTTTGGAACTGTAGATGATGGGAAGGTGAACTGGGAGGAGAAGCTGGCGGTGTGTGAGCAGAAGGTGCAGTGCTGGCGGCACTGGAAGCTGACTTATCAGGAGAAGATCCGCCTGCTGAAAAGCTTCCTGCTCCCGCTATTCCTCTATGTCAGTGTGGTGTTCCCAGTGCCCGATAAGTTGCTTACCAGACTGACCAATATCTTCTTCCACTTCTTGTGGGGTAATAGGGTGAATATAGTCAGGAGGAACATTGTCTATCTTCCCCAGAAGGAGGGCGGCCTGTCCATGCCCTGCCCAGAGCTCTTCTTTAATCTAATGTTTCTGATGAAGAATTTCTCATTTTGTAAGAGTTCAGAGTTGAAGCTGTGGAGTTCTCTGTTTAAGAACCAGATCCAGCAGTTTGTCTCTGTGTGGTCGGTAGGTGACCCCATTAAGAGGATCTCAGGGCGCATTAAGAATAACGTTTCCTGGTACGCGGTACATGTAATTAGTAAGATCATTAAATGGAAAATCTTATATGGTGATGTAAAGCAGCTCAGTAGGAAAGAGATGTATAAGAACCTGCTGATATCTCAGTTTAGTGCCCACGTTCAGCTGAGGAACGCCCCAAACCTGGATGTAAAACGGGCTGTGAGAATCCTGGAGGACCCCAGAGTCCCCGCTCACATGAAGGATGTGTCATGGCTGTCATTTCACGGTAAAATGTATGTCAGGGACAATCTAAAGTGTAGAAATGTGCCAGATAGATCCTGTCCTAGAGAGCAATGTCGTCAGGTACTGGAGACCATAGAGCATCTTCTGCTGGACTGTCCGTTCAGTATCCAGGTATGGGAGGCCGTGTCACTGTCCCTTCAGTTACCCCATCTAGTCGGGCAGCCGTACCCTCAGCTCTTGTATGGAGACTTCCCCCCAGATCTCAGACAATATAGCAGAAGTTCCCTGTATGTAGTGAATGTGGCGACCATGTACCATCTGGGGTGTGCGCGGTGCTGCCTGGTCATCAACAGGGAACTCCTGACCGGTGATAAAATCTTATATAATATCCTGCAAAGTCTGAAGATGATATATAAGAAAGACGGGAAAAATAACCGCAATAACGTGTACTGGAGGAACATCAATGTGTCAGTATTTGTATAATGTGTTGTGATGTTTATCAAAGTGATGTAACTTTATATTATTTATTCTTTTCTATGATTTTATTGTAAATGTATTGTAATATTTTGTTGCCTGTTTTTAAATAAAAAGATCATTATAGTAGTTATATTCTTGTACATAGAAGGCAGTATTATAGTAGTTATATTCTTGTACATAGAAGCAGTATTATAGTAGTTATATTCTTGTACATAGGAGCAGTATTATAGTAGTTATTTTCTTATGCATAGGAGCAGTATTATAGTAGTAATTTTCTTGCACATAGGATCCAGTATTATAATTATATTTTTGTACATGGTATTATACATTTTTTATACATACTGTATTTTGTACATGGTAATGGTAGTAGTTATAATATTGCAAATAGGGAGACATCAATATAGTAGTTATATTCTTGTACATAGGTGCAGTAGCAGGTTATAATGAGAGCAATTTGTGTGGCTGTCCAGATCCCGAGGCTTCCAGGGTTCCATGGCTGTCTAAACTGCCCATCATTATGAAGGATTGCACAAGGTCATAAAAAAGTGTCCTGAGGCTACCACAGCTGTTCTGCAGCAGTCCCAGGCTGCACTTACACTAAGCAGACAGTGACAGATGGTGTGAGGTGAACAGTAACATGGTCAGCTTACACACTTAATTGGTGTCCAGCAGGGCTGGCGCAAGGATTTTTTCTGCCCTAGGCAAAGATCCATTTTGCCGCCCCCTCATGTCACTCACTCACTGACACACACACACGCTGAGAAACATACACTCACTGACACACACACACAGAAACTCACTGACAGACAGACATGCACTCACTGACAGACACACACACACTGACAGATATTCACTCACTCAGACACTCACTGAATGACGTACACAGAAACTCATTGACAGACATACTCACTGACAGACACACACACACACACACACACATTCACTCACTGACAGACATAAACTCACTCAGAATTTCACTAACAGACACACACTCACAGAAACTCACTGACAGACACACACAGACACTCACTGACAGACATACACTTACCCACGGAAACACACACACACAGAAACTCACTGACAGACAGACATGCACTCACTGACAGACACACACACACTGACAGATATTCACTCACTCAGACACTCACTGAATGACGTACACAGAAACTCATTGACAGACATACTCACTGACAGACACACACACACACACACACATTCACTCACTGACAGACATAAACTCACTCAGAATTTCACTAACAGACACACACTCACAGAAACTCACTGACAGACACACACAGACACTCACTGACTGACATACACTTACCCACGGAAACACACACACACAGAAACTCACTGACAGACACTCACTCACTGAAAGACAAACACACACATATACACTCACACAGACACTCACTGACAAACATACACACACATACACTCACTGACAGACACACACATACACTCACACAGACACTTACTGACAGACATACACTCACTGACAGACATACACTCACTGACAGACATACACTCACTCACTGACAAATACTTACTCACTGACATACACTCACAGATACACAGACATTTACTGACAGACAGACATTCACTCACTGACATTCATACACTCACTAACTGACAGACACACAGAGGCAGACACTCACTCAGTCAAACACTTAAACACTTACCTCCCTGGGGTCCAGTGTGGTGCAGCTCCTCAGTCCTCCAGCTCGCCGTTTATTATGCCGGGACCGGAATGACGTCATATTTCGTCTCCTGACATCACAGAGAGAGCGCAAGGGAGGAGAGGGCAGCTGCTAGAACAGACTCCCTTGCCGCTTGCCTCCTCTCCATCGGTAATTTACTGGCAGAGCAGGCACCTGCCATCAGGGTAAGCAGGTGCCTGCTCTGCCATATTTAAGAAGGACCTCCACCTCCTAGCCACCCTGTAACGGCGCTGGGGTCGGCCCAGCACTGCAGCCCCACCATGGCGCCCCCAGCAGGCCAGCACACTAAGCGAATGCCTCGTTCGCCTAACGGTGGCACCAGCCCTGGTGTCCAGCCAGACTGTTGGTTGGTGTCAGGAACCAATACACAAACTTCTGTACATAAAGTGGAACCCAACAGTGAGGAACCTAAGTATAAGTCTGGTTTTGGGTCAATACCGGAAAGTAAAGTTCTGTTTTTGATCTCTATTCCGAATCATGATAAGGAGGTCCACGGTGTAAGACACTAGCTGTAAGACAAAGTGCAAAAAACACAATGCCCTTCTCCTTTATATGCCAAGTGTCCTACTCCTCTATATACCATGTCCACGGAGGCGGACTTATTTATACGGACGTGTGAATGGACCCTTTAACTGATTTTTAATACTATGTTTCTCTGCTTGACCTTATTGCTATTGCTTATTGCAGAGGCACATAGCATTATAAATCAGAACATGATTTTCGGACTGCACACGCTGGTCTAAATGAGGCCTAAGTCTCATAGCAGTGCATGGAGAAAACCCCACATGTTTAGTGTCTCTTTTCTCTCCATCCACACTGGGGCCCCATTTATAAGATCGGAGCTGGTCCCAGAATTGTACAATCAGTATGTTGTAAATGTCCAGATGAGACTACCCCTTTTAGATATTGCACTGCTGATTGCATTGCAATCTTTTATCGCATGACTAAATCACCATGTTCTGCCCAGCAGGGTTAGGGAAAATGATTTCAGATCATGTCTGCCAGAGTTGGTGTTTCTATAGTGATTAGTCTGGTTAAAGCACCATCTAGCAGTGTTAAATTGTATTGCACTTTGTTTTTCCTGTTCCAAATCTGCTGCATTGTGGGTGGTGCAAAGCATTGTGGGAAAGAGAAGTATTTAGTCTTTAGTCTCCAGTCTCCAGGACACATCAGCAGAGCTGTCTTTTTGCATATCTCCTTCTCAAACTGTACCATCCTTGTAAAATCATATCTGGTGAGAGATCTATCTTTGTTTAAAGGATATTGTGTGTTGCAGAACTGTTCAGCAAGTTATCATTGTTACTCAGAGAAGTTGTTATAACCGTTAGATGTTAGACATGTAGTCCTATGTTAGGCCGCCATTTTAACATGTACTTCAGTGTTATGAAAATGTTACAGTACATGCTATGCTATAATACTTATTCATGTTATTTTGATTCTGGTAGTTTTACCAATCAATCAAATACTCCTGTTTTACCAATAAAAAAGTTAGACTACAAAGTATAGTCCTCTTATTTGGAATACAGGAATGGTTTAAATTGAATGTCAGACTGCACACTGTGTGAACGTGTTTTAAGTCAGAACAGTAAAACAGATGCTAGTCACCAGCGATAGTGGATCTGACTAAATGGAGCCTCCAGCAGAAGTGAGAGTGCAGCCTCCAGCAAGTGCAGCACGATCCAGACCACGCAGAAGTCCATTCCTACCTAGACATGGTTGCTCAGACAGAAGGAGATCTGCCGGGGCTAGCATTCCTGGACACTGCCAGAGGTGTCATTCCGATTGTCCAAAAACTCCCTTATAATCTACAGGAGAAGTGGATCACGCATGGTTCCCATTATAAACAGTTTCATAATGTACCATTCCCCCCCTTCGAGGTGTTTGTAGACTTTGTCACTGAACAGGCGAGGATTAGAAATCATCCCAGTTTTGACCTTACATTGTCATGTCGCACTAACCCTGGTGTCAAACCTCATAAAACACCAGTGGCAGTCCACAAACTAACATTGCCTCCACAGGTTCTCCTTACAGGCCGTTTAACTCTTTTCAAGAAGAGAACAAATACAAAGATCTTACCAAAGTATGACCCCTGCACAAGAAACCAGATTCTCTATTAAAATGCAGAGCCTTCAGGGAGAAGTAATTAGAGGAAAGCAAAGAATTCCTCAAAGAAAACAACATATGCTTTAGGGGCTGCGTTACAACATCACACTTTGCCAGGAATTGTAAGGTCAGTGTGACATGTACAGAATGCGGTAGCACAGAACACAACACGGCTTTACACCATGGACCACCCTCTCAGGTATCATCCCAAGTAGAGGAGCATAATGGGGGCAGATACACACTGACATAGACACTGCAGTAGTCAGTTCTCACTGTACAGAGATCTGTAAACGTCTTGCAGGAGGGAAGTCCTGCTCAAATATCTGCTGTGTCAGAGTTTATCCAGTTAACCACCGAGATAAGGCAATCAAGGAATATGCAATCTTAGATGATCAAAGCAACCGGTCTTTAGCTAAATCCACCTTCTTCGACACCTTTAACATCGTAGGGCCCGGTTCTCCCTAGTCCTTAAGGACATGTTCAGGTACCGTTGAGACGGCGGGGAGGAAGGCAACTGGGTACAAGGTAGAGGCCATAGATGGTCAGACCTGCTTGTCACTGCCAACCATACTGGAGTGCAATCACATTCCTGACAACCAGTCTGAGATACCTACACCGGAGGTAGCGGCACACCACCATCACCTGAAGAGTATCAGCTCACCTGATACCGGAACTGGACCAAGAAGCACCGATAGTCTTGCTCCTTGAAAGAGACATACTACGAGTTCACAAGGCTAGAGGACAGATTAACTGTCCCCAAAACATACGCTCCATACGCCCAGACACTTGACCTAGGATGGGTCATCGTAGGAGACGTCTGTCTAGGATGAGCACACATGCCGATCTCAGTCAACAGTATGCTCACCAACACGAAAATGGACATCCTTCCCTATTCCAGCTATGTCATAGTAGTTTCCTGATAAAAGAATTGCCACACAGCGCTCCTGTGCCTTGTCCTTACGCAGATCCCTCCTGTGAAGAACACGCCGGCCATGGTGAGCAAGATCACTTAGGGTGCACAGTCTTCCACAGGACAAGAGAAGACAACAGGGTCGCAATGTCCATAGAAGACAGGCTGTTCTTGGATATCATGAATAAAGGAATAGTAAAAACAAGTTAAAATACCAGAGACGAGAGAACATTTCTTCACCTTTATGGAAAGAATATTCCAGAACAACCATGCAGAAACGGCGCCCGCACTCCAAGACTCCGAGGAGTGGTGGTACTTACCCATATTCGGCGTGCATCATCCTAAAAAAAACAGGGCAGATAAGAGTATGTAGTTGCCCAGAGGGGAGAATTGTGGATGGTCAGTACGTCTCCCTGAGAATGTATGCCTCAGTGATATAATTCCCGGGAATAAGTACGCCAGTAAAATTAGGTTGCTGTGAGTTTTTCATTAAAGTGGATTTTGGGTCCGGGTTTTAGGAGTGACCAGAGAGATTTGGTGGGACAGGTCACTCCTGTACTCCATCCAGGGTTTTCATAAAGGTGTGGTTAAAAAGGCTAGGGGAATCTCAGCTGGGGAGATCAAGTGTGCACAGGTGAACTGAAAGCTGAACAAGACCCCTTTGAAAGACCCCAAAGAGTGGTGAGATCCTATTGTTTTGTTACCCTGCTTGGACTGAACCAAAAGTGTGGGACTTTATGTGATCAAATCTGTGTGGGCTGAAGAAAGCTTAATGCTAAAGCTTGGACATTTTTACTATTGTTTGCTGAAATAAACTCTGCCTGTGGTGAAGACTAAACTGACACGTGTGTATGTGTGCACAGTGACTGAGTTAAAACCCCCACAATTGGTGTCGGATGCAGGCAGAACGCTCCTAGAAATTACATCCACAGGCAGTTGTAGGAGGTGAATGTCCTGGGTAAAAACTGCAGCCAAATTAGAGTCTGAACGTCCAAACATGGAGGATCTAGTAAAGCAATTGGCGCAGGTTAACTTGCTGCAGCAACAGGCTACTGCTCAACAGCAGAAAGCCCATATGGAGGCTATGCAAGCCCAGCAAGAGACAAATCAGCTCCTGATATGACAGATGTCTGTATTGACTGAGGCCGTCAAATCTCAGGAGGGGGTGAGCCTTCCGAGTCAAAGCGGCAGTGTTAAAGCCCGGAAAAATGTGAGGGAAAGTTTGCAAAAAAGGACACCTGAGGACGATGTTGAGGCCTACCTGTCCATATTTGAAAGGGTGGCAGAAAGGGAGAGTCTCCCACCCGAGCAGTTGGCAGAAGTGTTGGCACCTTATTTAACAGGAGACCCTCAGAAAGCATATGATAATTTAACCTTGCAAGATGCTAAAGAGTACGGTAAGCTAAAAGCGGAAATTCTTGCTCAGCAGGGTTTGACTGAAGCCTCCCAGGTCCCAAATGTTTGATCTGTTCCACCTGGTACAAAAATTGTTACTGCCAGAATCATCCTCCCCAGCTCAAATGGTGGAAAAAGTGATGGATCAGCTCCTCCATACGCTGCCTAAACCCATACAATGTTGGGTTGCCCAGGGAAACCCCCAGACTGCGGACGAATTGGTGGGCCTCATAGAAAGGTATATCGGCATGGAGGACTCCCTGGAAAATAAGGGGGGGGTTGAGGTGGCCATATCGTGGCTCTAAAAACGGAACAGGGTTCCCCAAGAAAGGACTACAACCCACTCCCAACTGGGAAACCAAGGTCAAGGAAAAGTTGGAGCCTGGAACCTGAGTCCAGACAGGCCCCATTATCTGTTGGAGATGTCAGGCTCCTGGACATACAGCAGCGCACTGCCCTTTGTCTACCGAGCCCATGGAGTGCGGTGTGCGGTCAACCATATTCTGTTTTTGCACATCCTGTGTGCAGTGCAGTTACCCAAGCCCAGAAAGAACCCCAGGTTTGTCAAGTAATTGTGAACAGTGTTATGATGACTGTGCTCCTGGACTCCAGCAGTTTGGTCACTTTGATGACGTCCATGGTGCCTAATATATTAAACCCTGAAATGCATGTGGGAATGTTGTGCATCCATCGAGACACCCAGGATTATCCGGTCGCTCAGTTGTACATCAGCACTACGTCTGGTACTGAAAAGCATGAGGTGGGAGTCATGAAGGACTTACTGCACCTCATGATACTGGAAAGAGACTTCCCGCTGTTCTGGGACCTTTGGGCTAAAGCTCAGGTCCTGATGAGACTGTCAAGTACTGAGTGTTCTAGTTGTGATGTGGTGGGAGAGGTAATGGAGGGTTCTGGGGCTATATCAGAGTCTCCGCTATCTGTGATGTTAGGTGACGAGGAATTAACCCCTGAGACCAATGTTCTGGATCTTGAGGTGTTTTGGGACAATTTTGGAGCAGCACAGCTCAGGGATCTTACCTTAAAAGGTGCCTGGGAAACTGTATCAGTACTGAATGGGGTTGCCCAAAGTCCAGGGCCTGATAATCAGTTTCCCTTCTTCCCCATTAACAATGATCTGTTGCATAGAGTGACCAAAAGGGGGATGAAGTAGTGGAACAACTACTGGTACCGGGTCCATATCTACAATTAGTATTAAGGATGGCCCACTGGCATGTTTTAGAGGGACACTTGGGGGCAGGTAAAACCCAAGAACGAATTCTGCAGAGATTCTATTGGCCGGGGTGTTACAAGGACATAGCCTGACTATTGCCAGTCGTGTCCCACCTGCCAGGTATCAGCCCCTGTCCCTCATTTCAAAAGTTCCTTGGTCCCTCTGGCAATCATTGAAGTTCTGTTTGAACAGATTGCAATAGATCTCATAGGATCCCATAGTAAAGTCAGCTAGAGGTCAGCAGTATATTTTGAGTGGTAGTAGACTATGCCACCAGATACCCGGAAGCAGTCCCTTTAAAAATACCTCTTAAAAAAAACATAGCGAGAGAGTTGTTCCAGATGTTTGCCAGAACCGGTATACCTAAAGAGATATTAACTGATCAGGGAACACCGTTCATGTTTATGGTCATGAAAGAGTTGTGTCGGATGTTGAAATTTAAACAACTGCGAACATCAGTATATCATCCACAGATAGACGGTCTAGTAGATGATTCGATAAAACACCTAAGAGTATGCTGAAAAAGTGGTAGAAAAGGACGGTCATGATTAGGACTGTCTGCTACCGTACCTACTGTTCTCTATTAGAGAGGTTCCTCAAACCTCCACTGGGTAACTTTTCACCTTTTGAATTATCATATGCTTGCCACCCTCGGGGGTTGCTAGATGTGGCAAAGGAAACCTGGGAAAATGAGACTATCCCATATAAAAGTGTGGTTGAAAACATTGCACAAATGCAAGAGAGGATATCTAAGGTCATGCCCATAGTAAAGAACATCTCCTGAGGGCTGAAGATAACCAAGCTCCAGTGTATGACAGGGCAGCCAAGGTTAGGCAGTTCAGTCCAGGGGACTGAGTGCTAGTTTTGGTACCCACGGTGCAAAGCAAATTCCTAGTTAAGTGGCAGGGACCTTATCAGGTGATTGAGAAAGTTGGGGAAGTTAACTACAAAGTTCACCAGCCAGGGAAAAGAGAACCCACCCAGCTGTATCATGTGAACTTGTTAAAACCATGGAAAGATCGAAACTCCCTTGAAACAACCTGTTTGGTGGTAGAGGCAAAAAGCAGAGACCCTGTCCAAATCACAAAAACAGTAGTGCAAGGAACTGCTACAACAGAATAGGGACTTGTTCTCAGATTTGCCAGGCCTCACTATTTGTATTGAGCATGAGATTCAAACAAAACCACATGTTCGGATAAACATAAAACCCTATAGAATTCCCGACGGCTCGTAAGGAAGTTATGTCCCAAGAGATCAAAAGGATGCTAGAGCTAGGATTGATTGAGGCTTCCCGAAGTGTGTGGTCCAGTCCGATAGTCTTGGTACCAAAACCATCTGGGGAATGGCGGTTCTGTAATGATTACAGAAAACTCAATGAGGCCACTGAGTTCGATGCCTACCCTAAGCCAAGAGTAGATGAACTCATTAAGAGGTTAGGTCCTGTGCGGTATATTACTACTACGTTAGACCTAACAAAAGGGTATTGGCAGATCGTTCTGTCAAGGTATGCTAAAAAAAAGACTGCCTTTTCCACACCTGAAGGGTGTTACCAATATGTAAGGATGCCATTTGGCTTACAAGGTGCCCCAACTACGTTCCAAAGAGCTATGGACAGGATCTTAGGTCCTCACATAAAGTATGTGACTGCATACCTGGACGATATCGTCATCTTTAGCCCGGATTGGGAGAGTCACATGGGTAAAGTGCAAGCCATACTAGATTGCTTAAGAACAGCTGGATTCACCATAAACCCCCAAAAATGTGCCATGGATATGGAAGAGGCCAGATATCTCAGTTATGTAGTAGGGAGAGGTCTGATTAAACCTCAAATCAACAAAGTGGAAGCAATTCAAACCTGGCCATGTCCACTCACAAAAAAACTGATAAAAGCTTTTTTGGGAATAGTGGGCTATTACAGACGATTTGTACCAAATTTCGCTACAATAGCTGCCCTGCTCACGGAGCTTACAAAAGGAACAAAGTCATTCATGGCTAGGTAGACCCCAGAAGCAGAACAGGCCTTTAAAGAGCTTAAGTTACGGTTGTGCCAGCAGCCAGTGTTAGTGGCCCCAGATTTTAGTAAGGAATTCATAGTTCAGACAGATGCCTCAGAGGTAGGTCTAGGCGCTGTGATATCCCAAGAGGTTAGGGGGAAGAACACCCTGTGTTATACCTCAGCCGAAAACTTACCCACTGCGAGAAAAATTATTCTATTGTGGAAAAAGATTGCTTGGCGACAATGTGGGCACTGGACTCCCTTAGATATTATCTACTGGGTAGGAAGTTCAGATTAGTTTCAGATCATGCACCACTAAAGTTGATGTCTGAGAAAAAAGGGAGTAATGCCAGAATAACTAGATGGTTTCTGACGTTGCAAGATTAAAATTTTTATATAGAACACAGGCCCGGGAAATTGTTGGGAATGCCGATGCCTTGTCGAGGGTACATTGTCTGACGGTACCCAGCCCCTCGGCTTTAGGCAGAGGGGGAGGATATGTAGTAGTCCACAGGGGAGAATCATGGATGATCGGTACGTCTCATTGAAAATGTATGCCTCAGTAATATAATTCCCAGGAATTAGTACGCCAGTAACATTAGGTTGCTGGGAGTTTTTCATTAAAGTGGATTTTGGGTCAGAGTTTTAGGAGTGACCAGAGAGATTGGGTGGGACAGGTCACTCTCGTACTTCTTTCAGGGTTTTCATAAAGGTGTGGTTAAAAAGGCTAGTGGAATCAAGTGTGCACAGGCGAACTGAAAGCTGAACAAGCTGAGAGGGGGAATTGGTCTCTGAAAGACCCAAAGAGTGGTGAGATCCTATTGTTTTGCACCCTGCTTGGACTGAACTTAAAGTGTGTGGACTGAAGAAAGCTTAAACCGTGAAAATGTTTACTATTGTTTGCTGAAATAAACTCTACCTGTGGTGAAGACTAAACTGACATATGTGTATGTGTGCACAGTCACTGAGTTAAAACCCCCACAAGTAGTATTCGACTCGAGCAGCAGGTGCGAAGGTATCTCACAAACAATGTGTTGCTGTCTGGTCCAACAGACTTATGGAGGTACTTCTACGCTTACGCAGAGATTCCGTAGCATTTATGGCCGACATACAACAGATGTTCCACTGCTTCCTCATCAAGGAAGAAACTACTTGAGGTTCTTCTGGTACCGCAACAACGACCCCAATGAAGACATTGTAGAGTACCGAATGGGAGTGCACATCTTTGGAAACAGTTCTTCCCCTGCAGTCGCTATCTACGGTCTCAGACATTCAGCCCGAGAGGGTGAAGCAAAGTATGGGTCAGATGTCAGATCCTTTGTGAAAAAAGATTTCTACGTGGATGACTGCTTGAAATCCACACCCACGAACGAGACCACAATCAGTCTCCTGAAAAGGGCTCAAGAATAGTGATGAGCGGCAGGGGCAATATTCGAATTCGCAATATTTTGTGAATATTTGGTAGAATATTCATCATATATTCGTGAATTTGCGACTTCAAAATTATTTTCTTCATTGCGAAAAATCGGCAATGCCACGCTCAGTGTAGTAATACTATGAATAACTGTAATAATGATAACGATCTTCACTTCTTCACTTACTACATGGTGAGGCAGGAGGCCGGGCGGGCGGCCAGGCACTGGCAGCGTAACTCACTAAGTGACGCCCCTGCTCTGCCGACTTCATGAATGAAGCAGGCAGTGCAGGCACATGACGTAGTGAGTTACGCTGCCAGTGCCTGGCCGCCCGCCCCGGCCTCCTGCCTCACCATGTAGTAAGTGAAGAAGTGAAGATCGTTATTATTATTACAATTATTCATAGTATTACTACTCTGAGCGGGGCCGGTGCAATACTGTGACTGCACTGGGCCCCACTGCCATTACAATAGGATGCTGCACATGTAGTGTCCATGAAGTGTGTGCCGATTGGTCTGTGCGGCGCATATGTGCACTTGACAAATCGGCACACACGCACAGACACCACGCACATAGGGATTTTATTCGTATCTATAATACAGATAGTTAGTGGGAGATGTCGGTCAGTGTAGGTTAGATAGTGACATAGTGTAGCTAAGGTTCTGCTGTCCATACATACATGCTATCCACAGATACCCCCATAACAGTGTCAGCCACAGACCCCCATAAGTGTCAGCCACAGACCACCCCCATAACAGTGTCAGCCACAGATCCCCCTTAACAGTGTCACCCACAGATTAGTGATGTCGCGAACATAAAATTTTCCGTTCGCGAACGGCGAACGCGAACTTCTGCAAATGTTCGAGAAGGGGCGAACAGGGCGAACCGCCATAGACTTCAATAGGCAGGCGAATTTTAAAACCCACAAGGACTCTTTCTGGCCACAATAGTGATGGAAAAGTTGTTTCAAGGGGACTAACACCTGGACTGTGGCATGCCGGAGGGGGATCCATGGCAAAACTTCCATGGAAAATTACATAGTTGACGCAGAGTTGGGTTTTAATCCATAAAAGGCATAAATCACCTAACAATCCTACATTTTTTTGAACAACGTGGTTTAAAACATCTAGTGTGTGTATACGATCAGGTATGATGTTGTATCGATCAGGGTTACGGGGTTGTATCGATAAGGGTTACGCCCGCTTCACAGACATTGACAGACCAAACTCCCCTTTTAAAGCACCGCAAACAGTCCATTTGCACAACCGCAAACTCCCCATTTGCACAAGGTTGGATACCAAGCTAGCCACGTCCCGGTGATGTCATTGAAGGTTTCTTCCTCCACCCAGCCACGTACAACACCAAGGGTCCCCGAAAGATGAATTGAATTGATTTTTCGAACGAGGAGATGGTTAAAAAAAACGCTGGCTCCCTCCCCTTTGTTTTTATCAGAGGTCACTGCGTCTGCACCGTGCAATTTACTGTCACACATGATATGAGTGGTATTTTCTGTAGTACTATTCTCATCAGTTTAATCCCTTTAACGTCCCCAATCTGGGGGCCATTTATTGAATTGATTTTTCGAACGGGGAGATGGTTAAAAAAACGCTGGCTCACTCCACTCTGTCTTAATCCATGGTGACTACGTCTGCGCCGTGCAATTTACTCTCACACCCGATATGAGTGGTATTTTCTGTAGTACTATTCTCATCAGTTTAATCCCTCTAACGTCCCCAATCTGGGGGCCATTTATTGAATTGATTTTTCGAACGGGGAGATGGTTAAAAAAACGCTGGCTCCCTCCACTCTGTTTTAATTCACGGTGACTGCGTCTGCGCCGTGCAATTTACTCTCACACCCGATATGAGTGGTATTTTCTGTAGTACTATTCTCATCAGTTTAATCCCTGTTACATCCCATATCAGGGATTGCCTTTTGTGAAAAAAAATTTAGGCCGGCTACCTTCGACTGCCTTCACAGTGACAGACCAAACTCTCATACACCAAACTGAATTGATTTCAGGAACCGGGAGATGGAAAAAGCAGCTTGGTCGGTCCTCTTACTCCCAAATTGGGGCACTGCGCGTGCACAGAGCAATGTGCTGTGACACCCTATATGAGTGGTGTCTTGACTAGTACTATTCCTATCAGTTTAATTCCTGTTATGTACCCTATCCGGGGACATCTGTCGAATTGATTAACCATTGTCGAATTAGCGAACCATTACCACATCATGAAATAATTTAGTTCTGAGCTCTGTACTTGCTTTGTATTGGAATTCATGGGGATTTTTTTAATTGTCTGCATTATTTATAATAAACTATTAAGAGACTTTATTATGATTTTTTATTTTATGTATTAAAAACCCATACAACATAAAAAAAAAAAGGTAAATTAATGTTTTTTCTATGAAATATTATCCAGCCGTCCGATCGCTTTTGGTCTGACCATAATGAAGCAACGGCCTTATCATCTGGGGTGTGGCAACATTGCCAACACACTCATAGAGGTGATGATTGCTTCACTGTGATACGCAAGCCCCTTCACCACAACAAGGTAACGATCACAAAGGGGAATTGACACTTGTATGTGCCTTTTTGTTTTGGTTTGTTTTTGCAGTCACAGTGCTGCACCATAGGACAGAAAAATTAGGCATGTACACATGCCTGAAAAATAATTGCACTGTTGCAGCCGCTATTGTAGCTGCGGCTGGAAAAATTGATGTTTTCCAGGCAGAAAAGTGACTAAAACATTGCGGCTTGAACCCTAGTTGGTGGTGGAGAATTCACGAAAGTCATCCGGTATGCAGACATTAAACACAGCAGCATGGGGACCATTTTGAGGCCAAGGCATGTAATCAGGCCTTTTGTTAGTCAAACGTATCCCCCACTGTCAGTCCCTTCGGGATCTATGCCTCATTCATCTCTATGAAGGTGAGGTAATCAACACTTTTTTGACCGAGGCGACTTCTCTTGTCAGTGACAATGCCTCCTGCTGCACTGAACGTCCTTTCTGACAGGACACTTGAAGCAGGGCAGGCCAAAAGTTCTATCGCAAACTGGGATAGCTCAGGCCACAGGTCAAGCCTGCACACCCAGTAGTGAAGGGGTTCATTGCTCCTCAGAGTGTCGATATCTGCTGTTAAGGCGAGGTAGTCTGCTACCTGTCGGTCGAGTCGTTCTCTAAGGCTGGATCCCGAAGGGCTGTGGCGATGTGTAGGACTGAAAAAGTTCTGCATGTCCTCCATCAACAACACATCTGTAAATCGTCCAGTCCTTGCCGCCGTGGTAGGAAGAGGATTACACTCACCTCTTCCCCTGTTAGATTCCCATTGTGCTGTGACATCCCCTTGTAAGCTGTGTAAAGCATCTTTTTTAGTTTGGTTTTGAACTGCTGCATCCTTTCTGACTTTCGGTAATTTGGTAACATTTCTGCCACTTTCTGCTTATACCGGGGGTCTAGTAGCGTGGCCACCCAGTACAGGTCGTTCTCCTTCATCTTTTTTATACGTGGGTCCCTCAACAGACATGACAGCATGAAAGACCCCATTTGAACAAGGTTGGATGCAGAGCTACTCATTTCCCGTTCCTCGTCCTCACTGATGTCATTGACGGTCTGTTCTTCCCCCCAGCTAAGTACAACACCATGGGTCCCAGATATGTGACAACAACGAGCACCTTGGGGTGCCTGCTGTGGTTGGTCTTCCTCCTCCTCAAAGCCGCCACATTCCTCCTCTGACTCCTCTTCCTCACACTCCTCTTCCAGCGTTGCCGCAGGTCTGGCAAGCGATAATGACAAGGCTGTTTCTGGTGGTGATGGTGACCACAACTCTTCCTCTTCCGCTTCACGCTCATCTACAGCCTGATCCAGCACTCTTCGCAGGGCACGCTCCAGGAAGAAAACGAATTGGATGAGGTCGCTGATGGTGCCTTCGGTGCGACTGACTAAGTTTGTCACCTCCTCAAAAGGACACATGAGCCTACAGGCATTGCGCATGAGTGTCCAGTAACGTGGCAAAAAAATTCCCAGCTCCGCAGAGGCTGTCCTAGCACCCCGGTCATACAAATACACGTTGACGGCTATTTCTTGTTGGAGCAGGCGGTCGAACATTAGGAGTGTTGAATTCCAACGTGTTGGGCTGTCGCATATCAAGCGCCTCACTGTCATGTTGTTTCGCCGCTGAATATCGGAAAAGTGCGCCATGGCCGTGTAGGAACGTCTGAAGTGGCCACACACCTTCCTGGCCTGCTTGAGGACGTCCTGTAAGCCTGGGTACTTAGACACAAAACGTTGTACGATGAGATTCAACACATGTGCCATGCACGGCACATGTGACAACTTGCCCAAATTCAACGCCGACAACAAATTTGTTCCATTGTCACACACCACTTTGCCGATCTCCAGTTGGTGCGGGGTCAGCCACTGATCCACCTGTGCATTCAGGGCGGACAGGAGTGCTGGTCGTGTGTGGCTCTCTGCTTTCAGGCAAGTCAACCCCAAGACAGCGTGACACTGTCGTATCCGGGATGTGGAATAGCCCCTGGGGAGCTGGGGGGATTCAGTTGATGTGCAGCCAGACGCCGCAGCAGAAGAGGACTCAGCCGAGGAGGATATCGAAGAGGATGGAGTAGGAGTAGAGGAGGTGGCAGAAGGTCTGCCTGCAAGTCGTGGCGGTGTCACCAACTCCGCTCCGGAGCCACGCATTCCATGCTTGTCAGCCATCAGCAGGTTGACCCAATGCGCAGTGTACGTGATATACCTGCCCTGACCGTGCTTTGCAGACCAGGTATCAGTGGTCAGATGGACCCTTGCCCCAACACTGTATGCCAGAGATGCCATGACTTCCTTTTCAATGATATTGTAGAGTTTTGGGATTGCCTTTTTTGAAAAAAAATTTCGTCTGGGTACCTTCCACTGTGGTGTCCCAATAGCGACAAATTTTTTGAAGGCCTCAGACTCCACCAGCTGCTATGGTAAAAGCTGGCGGGCTAAGAGTTCCGTCAAGCCAGCTGTCAGACGCCGGGCAAGGGGGTGACTCTGTGACATTGGCTTCTTATGCTCAAACATGTTCTTGACAGACACCTGACTGTGGGCAGATGAGCAGGAACTGCTGAAGGTGAGAGGCGGAGTGGCGGTTGGTTGAGAGGGGGCAGGGAGGACAGCAGTGGTTGACGTGGCTGAAGATGCTGGACCAGGAGGAGCATGGTGGCTTTGAGTTTGTATGCTGCTTGTACTCATGTGTTGATCCCATGGGCGTTTGTGATGTGAGATCATGTGCCTTCGCAAAGCAGTTGTACCAAGGTGGGTGTTGGACTTCCCACAACTCAGTTTCTTTTGGCACAGGTTGCAAATGGCATTGCTGTTATCAGAGGCAGACACACAAAAAAAATGCCACACTGCTGAGCTTTGCAATGACGGCATTCTGGTGGTCGCAACAGCATGCGTTGATTGGCGTGCTGTCTGGCTGACCCCGGGTGCTGATACATGCTGTCTGACTGTGCCACTAACTCCTTGCGACGACCTCCCCTTGCTTCCAACTCATCTCCTCATTCTCTCTGTCTCCCCTTCTGAACTTTCCCCCTCTTCCACCTCAGCAAAGGAAGCAGCAGCGGGTACAACATCATCATCATCATCACACTGTACATCCATGTGTGTAATCCTGCCTGACTGAGACATATCCCTGTAATCTACATCATCTGGCAATAATGGTTGCGCATCACTAATTGCATCCAACTGATGTGTAAATAACTCCTCTGACGGATCAAGTGAAGCGGCTGTGGTGGCTGTGGTGGTAGTGGTGGTGGTGGAGGCGAGCGGGAGCGTGGTAACTTGAGAGCAGGTGACCGAAGCTGAGCTGGAGGAGGATGGTGCGTCAAGGTTCTTAGCGGAAGCTGTTGAAGATTGGGTGTCCTGTCTAAGCCAGTCAACTATGTCCTCAGAATTTTTCGGGTTCAGGGTACGTGGCCTCTGAACACTAGGCATTATTCCAGGGACAGTGGAAATCACAGCACCACGACCACGACGGCCCCTGCGGGGTGGCCTGCCTCTGCCTGTCATTTTTTTTTTAATTAGGTACTACGCGTTCTAGGTACTGTGCCAACCACCCATAACAGTGTCATCCATAGATCCCCCATAACAGTGCCATCCACAGATCCCCCATAACAGTGCCATCCACAGATCCCCCATAACAGTGCCATCCACAGATCCCCCATAACAGTGTCATCCACAGATCCCCCATAACAGTGCCATCCACAGATACCCCCATAACAGTGCCATAAACAGATCCCCCATAACAGTGCCATCCACATATCCCCCCCCACAACAGTGTCATCCACAGATCCCCCCATAACAGTGTCATCCACAGATCCCCCCATAACAGTGCCATCCACAGATCCCCCCATAACAGTGCCATCCACAGATTCCCCCCATAGTAGTGACATTCACAGACACCCCCCCCCGCCCCATAACAGTAACGTTCTTATATAGTAAGGGGTAGGCAATTTTAATATTGGTTGCTAGAGATGTTGCTAAGCTCAAAGACATTGCATCCTTCTCATTAGCCCACAAGAAAGAAGGGAGGTTACTGATTAAAAAAAAATCTAGAATATTCAAAATTACGAATATATATCACTATATTCTAAATATTCGCGAATCCTCGAACTGCCGATATTCGCGATTAATATTCGCAATTCGAATATACGCGCCCAACACTAATCAAGAGATGCTCGCTGTGTCTAATTTGAGGTTCACAAAATTGCCTCCAACAGCCGTGAGTTAATGGAGGCCTTCTCATCCCAAGACCATTCAGTGATCTAAAGTAGTGTTGATCACGAATTTTCAAATTGCGAATTTTAATCGCGAATATCGGCACTTTGTTTTTTAAATTCCAGTTTATGCGAATTTTGATGCAAATTTTTATGCAAATTTTTATATGCAAATTTTTGCAATCAAGAAAAAATTGTCATTTTCTTGATTGCAAAAATTCGCATATGTTAATTTGCATAAAATTTGCATAAAAAATCACATAAATTGGTATTTAAAAGATACATCATGACGTATCTTTTAAATACCAGTTTATGTGAATTTTATGCAAATGTTATGCAAATTGTTATATGCGAATTTTCGCAATCAAGAAAATAATGACTGGAGATTACGAATTCGCGAATTTTCGAATATATGGTGAATATTCGCCCAAATATTTGCGAAATATCGCGAATTCGAATATTGCCCCTGCCGCTCATCACTAATCTAAAGGACGTGGATCTTACTACTGACTCACTTCCCATGCAAAGGAGCCTTGGTTTGCTCTAAGATTTAAAGGCAGATACATTCACCTTTCACATGCAGAGCTCCCGGTGCGCTCCCGGTTGGAGAACCAGCAGTCCATTTTAAGGAGGAAACCCCCTACAATTGGGTCACCAGATTTTCCCATGACCCGATCAGAGACTGGGTAAGCCACCTGCAGTCAGCCCGTAGCACTTACAAGGGACCCCAAGACTGTTAGTTCAGTTAGGGCACACTAGTGTTTATTAGTGATGAGCGAACACGCCTTGGAAAGTGTTGCTCTGCCACTGTTGG
Source organism: Bufotes viridis (assembly GCA_033119425.1). Classification (NCBI taxonomy): domain Eukaryota; kingdom Metazoa; phylum Chordata; class Amphibia; order Anura; family Bufonidae; genus Bufotes; species Bufotes viridis. Next base: position 19,652,777 of record CM065594.1, read on the forward strand.
AACTACTGTGTGTTCCCCTTGTCTCCCTTCCTCGGTTGCCTAAGGAAGTACGGACTCTGGCAGCCGCATTGTCAGATGGAAAATTTTGGAGCAATCTGTCAACAAGTCCCTTCTGGTATTGCACGGTTTTACTCGTCCTCTCCACCACAGGAATTAGAGATGAGAAGTTTTCTTTGTAGCGTGGGTCGAGAAGGGTGAGCACCTAGTAATCTGTGTTACCTAAAATGCGTATAACGCGAGGGTCCCGGGAAAGGCAGCCTAACATGAAGTCAGCGATGTGTGCCAGAGTACCAACGGGCAAGACGTCGATGTCAACTTCAGGATGACTCTCCATACCCTCATCCTCCTCTTCCTTCTCCTCCTCTTCTGCCCATCCACGCTGAACAGATGGAATTAAAGTTCCATGGGTACTAGTCTCTTCCAGACTGTTGCGGTTCTACAGATCCCTCCCCCTCTGTACTGCTGTCCTCGCTCGGCTTTTCACCTTCCCATGTTGGGTCAGTGACCTCACCGTACACCACCTCCTCTTCCACTTCCTCACTCTACTCATCCTCCTGACTTGACCTAACCACCACCTCAGTGTTTGGCAACTGTGTCTCATCATCACCCCCCCCCCCCCATTAACAGTGCCATCCACAGATCCCCCCTCCATACCCTCATCCTCCTCTTCCTCCTCCTCTTCTGCCCATCCACTCTGAACAGATGGAATTAAAGTTCCATGGGTACTAGCCTCTGTAGCAGAGCAAGTGTCTCCATCTCCTTCTCCTCCTCCTCCTCTTCATGGCCCAATTCGCGCTGAGAAGACGAACTGGGGAAAGTCTGGCTATCACCCTGTGTCATCTCCTCCCCCATTACCTCGTTTGTCACATTCAAATAATCCTCCTAAATTGTGAGCAGCGATCGTTTGAGTAGATACAGCAGTGGGATGGTTATGCTGATAATAGCGTTATCGCCACTTACCATCTGTGTGGATTCATCAAAGTTTTTTAAAACCTCACAGAGGTCTGACATCAATGCCAACTCCTCGCTTGTGAATAGTGGCAGTTGACTGGAAAGGTGAAGACCATGTTGCAGCTGGTATTCCACAACTGCCCTCTGATGCTCACAAAGCCTGTCAAACAGGTAAAACGTAGAGTTCCATCGCGTGCTCACGTCGCACAAAAGTTGGTGAGCTCGAAGCCGCAAGCGCTGCTGCAGCATTGACAGACTGTCTGAAGCTGTGGACAATTTTCGGAAATGGGCACACAAGTGGCGCGCCTTTACTAGTAGCTCCTGCAAATTGGGGTAGGTTTTGATAAATTGCTGAACCACTAAGTTTAAGACTTGGGCTAGGCATGGAATGTGTGTCAGGTTTCCGAGCTCCAAAGCCACCAGCAAGGTACGGACATTGTCAGACACAACCATGCCTGTTTGTAGGTTGAGTGGCGAGAGCCACAGCTCGGTCTGGTCCCTTATACCCTGCCACAGCACTGCGGTGGTGTGCTCTTTGTACCCTAAACAGATCAGCTTCATCACGTCCTGTTGACGCTTACCCACTGCAGTGCTACACTGCTTCCAGCTAGCGACTAATGGCCAACTGCTGTTAGAGGTGGAAGTCGAGGAGGAGACAGTAGAGGAGGAGAAGTGGGGGTGGGAGCCAGTAACATAGCTGCTGGCGGAGACTCTGATGGACGTAGGGCCCGCAATCCTGGGCATGGGTAGCACCTATGCCATCGCAGGGTAGCGTCCCTGGCCATCAGCACTTGTCCATGTGTCCGTGGTGAGGTGGACTTTCCCAGAAAGTGCATTGGTCAGGGCATAGCGCCATACTGCGGAACAACCACCCCTTTGCAAGGTAGATTTACGCATGGGGGTGCTCGGTGTAACATTTGCGGGCCTGTTTGGTGTTGGCCGATGTCTCCCTTTTGCAACCTCACTGCCCCTTCCAGACTGTTGTGGTGCTACGGATCCCTCCCCCTCTGTACTGCTGTCCTCGCTCTGCTTTTCACCTTCCCATGTTGGGTCATTGACCTCATCGTACACCACCTCCTCTTTCACTTCCTCACTCTGCTCATCCTCCTGACTTGACCTAACCACCACCTCAGTGATTGGCAACTGTGTCTCATCATCATCCACCTCGTGAACGAGTGATTGCCATTCACCACCGTCATCTTCTTGAAACTGTAAAGGCTCAAGAGGTTGGGAATCAGGGCACAATATCTCAGGTACCTCTTCAAGCGTGCTTGGCAAGAGAGCCAAACCAAGTACTGGCGATAAAAAGAGGTCATGTGAATATCCGAGTGTGGGATCACTTGTTTGGCCAGACGTGACATGGTGAGAGGAAGGAGAATCAGAGTGAGGATTCGGTTGACCAGACTCTTGGCTACAGAGACTGGACTTCGTGGAGGAGAGCGTGGTGCTTAACCGACTGGAAGCATTATCTTCTGCAATCCAACCGACCACCTGTTCGCACTGGTCCAACTTGGATAGTGTTGTCCTGCGCTGTCCAGCTAAGTTGGACATGAAACTGGGTAAGATGGATTTTTTTTTTTGTTTTTTCATTGTTTTCATTGTGCCCAGGGCCACGGCCTCTACTTGCACCATCAGCATCATGCCCAGGGCCACGGCCTCTGCTTGCACCATCAGCATCACACCCAGGGCCCCGGCCTCTGCTTGCACCATCAGTATCACGCCCAGGGCCACGGCCTCTGCTTGCACCACCAGCATCACACCCAGGGCCCCGGCCTCTGCTTGCACAATCAGCATCACGCCCACTTCCCCCTCCCTTTGTGATCGCCTTCTTCATATTAATGGTTTTGTCTGTAGATGTGTCGCAGATTGTTTTACTGTCCGCTAAAGACACAGTTTTCTGATGCAGGACAGTACTGGATACAGAAAAATACAGATTTTTGGCACTACACTAGGCCAGAGATAATGTCATTTTTACAATACACACTGTATTGGCTTGCTGTAATGTACTGGATACAGAAAAATACAGATTTTCGGCACTAAACTAGGCCAGAGATAATGTAATTTTTACAATACACACTGTATTGGCTTGCTGTAAGGTACTGGATACAGAAAAATACCGATTTTTGGAACTACACTAGCCCAGAAGTAGTGTAATTTTGACAATACAGACTCTATTCGAATGTAGTTCTATATTGGATACAAATTTGTCCCAAATAAAATGTATTCTCTGCGTGAATACTGTATATACGGTTGCGGCCTAAACGCACACACAGATGTGCCGAAAACTAGTTAACTATGGCCAAAATATGAATCACTCTCGGCTGGAGTAATTAATATAACGGTTGAGGATTGAGCGCACAAACAGATGTGACACAAGTTAGGTTAATTTCCCCAGAACAAATAATTTCTCTGATAGTACAGTGTATATCTCAGTACCAGGCACACTCTAGTGAATAAGCCCCTTTTTACAATGTCTGCCCAACACAGTGCTTTATGATGGTGCAGTGTATATCTCAGTTCCAGGCACACTGTGGTGAATAAGCCCCTTTTTATAATATCTGTCCAACAAACTGCTTTATGATGGCATATTGTAGAGTCACTAATCTGAAATCTTTCTGTCTTTTAGAAGTTAAAAAAGCGATTTTCAAGCCCTGCACTATCTGTCCCTTCCTGGTGATGCCTGTCCCTGATAGTGTTGAATTTACCCCCTTCTTAAAAAACAAAAAAGGTGCTGTACTGCTGTCAAACACACACTCTAGTCCTTAAAAGGACTGGTAGGTCTTTCAATAAGGTTTTTGGAGTAAAATCAGTAAGTTTAGAGCAAAATGCTATCTGTCCCTGCCTACTGTCTGCTCTCCCTGACGCTGAATGAGCCGAGTGCCGGACTACAGCTCCTATATGAAATGGTATCACGTGTTCCCGCCAGCCAATCAGTGTAAGGTTTACAGCTAAAATTGCTATGGCCTTACACTGAGGGGAATTACTTACCTGGACCTTGATGGGCTGCTTAGAAGGCGCCAAACGTGCAGGGAGGAGACTCCAGCAATGCGACAAGCACACGTGGTATTCGGCCGAGTACTGCCACGCGCCGAGCATAGTGATGCTCGAGCCTAACCAACACTCGGTTGAGCATGCTCGCTCATCACTACCGTTTACCTAAAAGCATGCTGAAATTATAGTAGTTATATGCTTGTACATAGGAGGCAGTATTATAGTAGTTATATTCTTGTACATAGGAGGCAGTGTTATAGTAGTTATATTCCTGTACATAGGAGGCAGTATTATAGTAGTTATATTCTTGTACATAGGAGGCAGTATTATAGCAGTTATATTCTTGTACATAGGAGCAGTATTATTGGAATTATATTCTTATATATAGGAGGCAGTATTATAATAGCTATATTCTTGCACATAGGAACAGTATTATAGTAGTTATATTCTTGTACATAGGAGCAGTATTATAGTAGTTGTATTCTAGTACATAGGAGGCAGTATTATAGTAGTTATATTCTTGTACATAGGAGCAGCTATTATAGTATACTGGCTGAGGTGGGTGAAATCCATAATAAGGCCTCATGCACAAGGCCATTGTTGTGGTCCGCGTCCGAGCCGCATATTTTGCGGCTCGGGCGCGGACCCATTCACTTCAATGGGGCCTCAAAAGAAGTGGACAGCACTCCGTTTTGCGGACAAGAATAGGCATTTCTATAATGGGCCGCTTTCCGTTCCGCAAATTGCGGAACGGAACGTGGAGCAGCTTCCGTTTTTTGTGGATCCGTGGTTTGCGGACCGCAAAACACCAACGTTCGTGTGCATGTAGCCTAATACTGGCTTCAGCAAACATTGTTGCTGGAGCTATTTTCTTTATTTATTCAGGGATGGATTTTACTTGAATTGAGTTGGTAGGTTTTGGCAGTGGGTCCTGCCAATCCACCCTCACTAGTCCGGGGCAAGCTTTTCCCTAGTGGGAAAGGATTCCCAGGTGAGGCCTGCTCTAATCAGGCTGGGATAAAGCACCTGCCAGGGTGTCAGTCTGGGGAAGGAAAGTGTGTGAAGGAGAGCCAGGGAGGCTCTGAGCGTGGTCTCAGCTGAGGAGGGCTGAAGGGCCACGGGGCTAGGTGCTAGCCACAACGTTTGGTTGGATATTGTTACAGCCAGGAGGCTGCTGGGCGAGTGGCTGAGAAAGCCACATCCTGTTCCAGGCACTATAGAGGTGAGATAGGAAATACCTCTGCTTAGTGAGAGCCCAGCCGGGCAGGTGTTTATTTTGTATTGGGTTATTTTTTGTGTGTGATGTGCCACTAATAAATGCACAGTTGGGACATTAAAATCATGGTCAGCGAGAATATTGTGAGAATGACCCCCAAAAGTACAGTGATCCCTTACAATAGGAACTGTATTATAGTAGTTATATTCTTGTATATAGGAGGCAGTATTATAGTAGTTATAGTCTTGTACATAGGTGCAGTAGCAGGTTATAATGTGAGCAGTTTGTGTGGCTGTCCAGATCCCGAGGCTTCCAGGGTTCCATGGCTGCCTAAACTGCCCATCATTATAAAAGATTGCACAAGGTCATAAAAAAGTGTCCTGAGGCTACCACAGCTGTTCTGCAGCAGTCCCAGGCGGCACTTACACTAAGCAGACAGTGACAGATGGGATGAGGTGAACGGTAACATGGTCAGCTTACACACTTAATTGGTGTCCAGCCAGCCTGTTGGTTGGTGTCAGGAACCAATACAGAACAAACTTCTGTACATTAAGTGGAACTCAATAGTGGGAAACCTCAGTATAAGTTAGTTTTGGGTCAACACCGGAAAGTAAAGTTCTGTTCTTGATCTGTACTCTGAACCATTATAAGGAGGTCCACGGTGTAAAACACTAGATGTAAGACAAAGTGAAAAAAACACAATGCCCTTCTCCTTCATATGCCAAGTGCCCTCCTCCTCTACATACCATGTCCACGGAGGTGGACCCATTTATACGGACGTGTGAATGGACCCCTCAACTGATTTCTAATACTATGTTTCTCTGCTTGATCTTATTGCTACAGAATCATAGTGACAGCTTTATGTGCAGAGGCACATAGCATTATAAATCAGTATAATGCACACAGAACGTGAGTTCCGGACTGCCCACGCTGGTCTGAATGAGCCCTAGGTCTCATAGCAGTGTATGGAGAAAACCCCACATGTCTAGTGTCTCTTTCCTCTCCATCCACACTGGGGCCCCATTTATGATATTGGAGCTGGTCCCAGAATTGTCCAATCAGTATGTCGTAAATGTCCAGATGAGACTACCCCTTTTAGATTTTGCACTGCTGGTTGCATTACCATCTTTTGTCTCATGCCTAAGTCACCGTGTAATCCTAGCCTACCACCCGAGGCTCTTAGGGGGGCTTTGCAGTGATATTGATTCTGGCTGAGGAGAAATGGGGTTTGGCCCAGTTGAGGAGGAACCTGTTTTAGAAAGGCTAACATTTTGTCTTCTTTCTTCCTATACTCCCTCTGTTCATCTCTTCTATTGGCATCATTGGACTGTGGTATCGATGGTAAGTGCATGTTAATGTAAAGGGGGATCCCAGGTGGATTAAGCAAAAGGTCTCTGCAAGATGTTGGGGAATATTGCCCCCCAAAGTGTGGAATGAGTGGAGTCATTGACCTTGGAGAACATGGCTTGGTCCAGGCTTGTGCACTGAGTACAAACTACTGTGCTGAAGGTCCCTGGATTTGTGTCAGCTGCAGGGTTGTTGGAGCAGATTACAGCTCAGGATGAGGATTCGGTGCAGGAACCAGACGTGATCGCATTCTTCTTCTGGTGCTTTTTTCTATTGGAAGTGTCACTCCCCTCAGTCTTCCAACCCCGATTGTACTACATGTGTCCATATACCATGCAGCGTTTCTGCTCCATTGTGAACTCTGACACTGCAGAATAAACTAGATTTAACATTTTCAAATCGAGGGCACATTCTTGCCTTATGTGTTAACTTAAGCTAGTTTCACACTAGCGACAGGTGAGTCCGTCAGGTTGTTCTGTCAGGTGAACAGACTGTCAGATCCGTCCTGCCGCTAGTTCACGTGTGCCCCCAGACTGCCGCTCCATCCCCATTGACTATAATGGGGGCGGAGTTTCAGCAGCAGCGCACGGCGAGAGGCCACTGGACTAAAAGTACTGCATGTTGGAACTCCACCCCCGGAACTTGACTATAATGGGGGCGGAGTTTCGGCGACAGCACGGCACAGTGCACGGTGAGAGGCCGCCGGACTAAAAGTACTGCCGCCGGAACTCCACCCCCGGCCCCATTATGGTCAGTGGGGACGGATCGGCAGTCCGGTGGCACACATGAACTAGCGGCATGTGAACACACGCCAGAAGACGGACTCGCCTACCTCTAGTGTGAAAGTACCCTTACACTATACATACACACATTACACAAACTCTACATACACATAACATACATTATGCACACACCCTACAAATATATTACACACACTATACAGATTACACATATACACATTATGGGCACTACACCCACATATTGGTGCATAGCAAAATGAACATTAGCAACCAATGCCTGGTATTCTCCTGACCTCCTATGTTCCTATGCATCACACCCATCTGGTGTGGACCTCCTGCATATGCAGACTTTTGCCTCTTAAGGACTGTCTACTCTTTTGATTGAGGGTGGTGTAGGTGCTCAGTCTTCAGTGACGTCTTGCAATACAGGAGAGTTTGCAGCTCCCGGTGCGCTCCCGGTTGGAGAACCAGCAGTTACTCACAGTTTTGGTTGTTGGAGCAGGCCACTGCCATAGTCCATTTTAAGGAGGACACCCCCTACAATTGGGTCACCAGGTTTCCCAATGACCCGATCAGAGACTGGGTAAACCACCTGCAGTCAGCCCGTAGCACTTACAAAGGACCCCAAGGCTGTTAGTTCAGTGAGCCTGCTGTTAGGGCACACTAGTGTTACCCTAAACGCATGCTATGTCATAGTGAAACAGAGTATAATTTACAGTTATACAGATGTATGAAAATACATTGCAAAATAAAGTTATAAAATAGTAATCCCATAAAAAGAAAAATGCTAAAAATAATGTAATATAAATAATTAAAAAAATTGTCTGCAAAAATGCCACTAGTATAAAGTAAATGTTACTGTGAACACAATAAATAAAAAATAAATAAATAAATAAATTAGGCTGACATTTCCTGTCCAGTAAAGATCACTTCTCAACAGTCATCTCATCATCGTCAGAGTCAGGAATACACTTACAGATAACACTTCATATATAAGTAACACAGGACCCACCATTCACAATAGGTGATGTCACACTTCACTCCCTCCTTGCACAGTCACCTCTGCAAACCTCACAGAGAAAAGCATGCCCTCGACACTCTCCCACAGAATACAGTGCTCATCTCATGTCTATTGTGTCTATATGGCTGCGGTAAGCATATTTCTAAATGTTGCCAACATCAGCTCGGGCAAGATGGCCACCACAAAAATCATTTACAGAACGCAGAATAAAGCAATCGACAATCAGAAAAAAAAAAATGGTTAGAAAAAAGGATATGTATCGACATTTAGTTTTAATTGTTAAAAATAGAGATGGAGTGGAATTCGATCCGAATTTCAGGATAAATTCGATTCGCCTAGAAGCCAAATTTCCTCGTGCTTTGTGTCAGCGAGACGATTTATCCTGAAATATTATAAAAAACAAAAAAGTTCAAACTTACCTCCTCCATTTGCCTGCGAGGGGAATTTTTTTCAAGCACTTTTATTGTTAATTTTACACAGTTTTTAAACTCAGATGCCGCGATCATGTATGAACGCGGCATCTGAGGGATACAATGATGGGGGCGGCGCTATCGCAGCTCCTTGTCATTGCACCCGCTACATACAAAAAAATGCGCAAATTTTTTGGAAAAATTCAGCGAAGCAGCCGAATCGAAACTAAAGAAATTCGCTCATCTCTAGTTAGAAACATTCTCTTTAAGTGATGGTTTAACAGCTCTGAACCCAGACAACCCCTTTAAATAAGTCTAACTGAGCATTAATATAATGCAGGATGTGTCTACGGTGATGCACAGGAATACATGGATACTGGTCTAAGCAAAACAGCCAGATAACTCAAAAAAAGAACTCCACTCACAATGACACACGAGGTCGGTATTCTGAATACACAGGGGTTTATCTTCTCTTAGTAACGCTGAAACCTGCTCGGCTTTCCTAATCCTTTGGTACATTATGTGATATTTAACCCCTAAGTGACCACCCATACGCCTTTTTACGTCGGTCACTAGGGGGCCTTAGGCTGGGCCGCCGCATTTTTACGGCTGCACAGTCTAAGCGCTGCATGGGTCTCCCGTGCAGCTGAGAAAGGGGACCCGGCTCTCACATGAGAGCCGGGGCCCTGCTCTAACAACCCAGGCCGGCAGGAGAGCTGATCCGGGCTGTTTAAAGCTTTACATGCCAGGCACAATGGCGCCCACCGCATGTAAAGCGGTAACAGAGGGAGCGGACTCCCTCTGTCTCCCATCAGCACCTCGAAAATGCGATTATTCCATAAAATTAAAAAAAGTATTTTTCCAGTCATGGGTCTTGGGAAGCAGCAATGCAAAATCATTTTTTTCTTTAAAAAAAAAGGGGGTTTTATTGCAAAAAAAAGTAGTAAAACATAAAAAGAACTATATGTATTTGGTATCACTGTAATCATACTGACCCATAGAATAAAGATATTATGTTATTTATACCAATGAACGCCGTAAAAAGTAAAAACGCAGTGGCAAATGTGCTTGTTCAGTCCACTATTTGGTTCCTGAGTTGTGTGTCAGTTTGGTTGAATTCTCTCTGAAGTGAGTGGATAGACCAGGGGTAGCCAACCTTACAGACACAGTGAGCCAAAAAAAAAAAAAAAGGATGATTACCAGGAGCCACAAGCTATACATTTACACAGTCACCGTATGTTTCGCCCTACAAGATGCACCTAGGTTGTAACAATGAAAAATAAGAGGAAAAAAAAAGATTTTTCATCTGATCTGAGGTCTGATAAAAAAAAATCTTATTTTTCATTAGCAGAGAAAAAAAAGAAGAAATATATTTTTCACCAGACCTCAGATCAGACTCCTAAATTGGATCCCCAATTCTCACCTGACCAAAAATAAGATCCCAAACCTCATCAGACCTCCAAATCAGACCCCCAATGCTCGTATCAGACAACACAAATCAGACTCCCAGTGTCAGACCCTGAGTGCTCAGATCCCCCCCCCATTCTCATATCTGCCCCCCCATGCTCAGACCTGACCAACCCATGCTCACACAAGACTCCCCTATGCTCAGATCAGACCCCCATTGCTCAGATCAGGACCCCCCATGCTCAGATCAGACCTCCATTGCCCAGATGAGGACCCCTCCCCCATGCTCAGATCAGAACCTCCCGTGCTTAGATAAGACCCCCATGCTCAGTTCTATCATTTAAAAAAAGTTAATGTCTTCACGTACTACGTTCTCAAACTGTGGGCATCAGGACGTAGTGTAGAGTGAGCTATAGCTGCAAAGTAGCAACGGTGCCCGATCAGGAAAAAAAATATCTGAGCATGGGGTGGAGAGTGAGCCAGCCTGACTGCTTTACAGCTCCACAGCAAGAGCCGCACTTGAAGAAGCAAAGAGCCACATGTGGCTCAAGAGCCACAGGTTGGCCACCCCTGGTCTAGACCCTAGCTGTGCACTAATGTTCGCTGGATTATTTGTTGGTCCGGATGGTTCTGCCTGCCTTATTTATGAAACTTCACCCCTGGAGCCTTCCTGTTCCTGCAGCTTCAGCCATGTGTGTTCTTGTTCTTAAAATTACCACTGCTAGATTGGTTTCTGTTGTATGTCTAGGCTCCAGAAATATTTTCTAGTCTTCACAATATTTTCTAGTCTTTGACTCTGTATGTCTGGGTTCCTGAGGCTTTCTCAGCCTGAGTGACTGTTCACTCTCACTGATCCTGACTAGGGATCAGTGAACTTCATATTTTAAAGTTCGAGTTCGTGTCCGGGTTGGGGTGGATGCTGAATTGCGTTATGGTTTTCGTTAACACGGACCATAACGCATTTCTATGACGGAATGCCTTTCGAGGCATTCCGTTATTCATTCTGTCATAATAGAAATCTATGGCCTGCATAACGGAAACGTACGGTTTCTGTTATGCAGGAGAGGACTCCAGCATAACGAAAACCGGACTGATCCATTATGCTGCCCATATACTTCTATTATGATGGATTGAATAACGGAATGCCTCTAAAGGCATCTCATCATAGATATGTGTTATGGTCCGTGGCAACGGAATCCATAACGCAATTCAGCATATACCCCAACCCAAACTTCAAAATATGAAGTTCACTCATCCCTAGTCCTGGCGGTACAATATTAGTACCTGGCAGTGTAGGGCTTTTTTAGTAGATGTCAGGGCACTTTTTTTTTATGCGCTGCTCTGTTCCCCCGCTGTATGCTAATTAGTAGCACCGGTACAGGGAGGAGGAGACTGGCACATTTTTCAAGGGGCGTCTCCTTCTCCCTGGCTGTTATCTGGCCAATCACAGCAGAGAGTGTCACATCCAGGGACAGGGTGACGCCACCTTGAGAAACACTGCAGGAAAAGAAACTTGTTTTGTAAATGCCTTATATTATTTATTTAATACAATACACATTTAAATGACATGTCAACATGACAAAATGAATTTCATGAGACCTAATTATTTTGTGCCACATGGTATTATCTGTTACAGAAGTTTATTCTGTGCCGCAAAATAGTATAGTTTGCATAAAATGGCATTCTGTGTCAGAAGTGTATCTGGTTACCTCCTTGCATCATTATTAGGGCTGAGCGAACCCGAACTGTATAGTTTGGGTTCGTACCGAATTTTGGGGTGTTCGGGACACGGACCCAAACCCAAACATTTACGAAGGTTCGGGTTCAGTGTTCGGATATTTCTATGGTGCATTTTGAAAGCCTGCAAAGCAGCCAATCAACAAGTGTCATACTACTTGCCCCAAGAGGCCATCACAGCCATGCCTACTATTGGCATGGCTGTGATTGGCCAAGTGCGGCATGTGACCCAGCCTCTTTTTAAGCTGTAATCACATAGCGCTGCACGTCACTCTGCTCTGATTAGTATAGGGATAGGATGCAGCTACTGTGAGGGCGACATTAGGCAGGGAAAACACAGCAAAAACACCTAATGAAGTGATTGATCTACAGCTGTGAATCATTCAACATCTGCTAGTTAATTGCTCACTGATTGTTAAGCTGCCCAGAGCATTTTTCTGTCACTTTTTTCTGGGGTGATCGGCGGCCATTTTGTGTCTTGTGGTGCACCAGCACAAGCTGCCAGTAAGTCCATCAATAGTAGTTTTTTTTTTTGCTATATCCTACATCAGGGGCTTGGCCGTGTTTATTGTCACCCCTAGAAACTCAGGATAGATATTTCTATATTTTATTGAGGGGTGAAATTCAATTGCCAAAATAGCAATCCCCTAAATCTGGTGTTCCAGTTGTGGCTGGCTAAGTTTAATACTGTCTGGCAAAGGATAGATATTTTTCAGGGGTGAAAGTCAATTGCCAAAATAGCAATACCGTAAATCTGGTGTTCCAGATGTGGATGGCCAAGTTTAATAGTGTCCGGCAAAGGATAGATTTTCTTCTGGGGTGAAATTCAATTGCCAAAATAGCAATACCGTAAATCAGTGGTTTCAGCTGTTGTTGGCCAAGTGTAAAACTGTCCATAAAAGGGTATATTACACTCAGCGTGTTAGCGTCTAAACACAAGGCCTGATAAATAAATCCTCTATATTTGCACACGCTACCGTGCATCTCCAAGTGTATTTCTTTCCGTAAAAGGGTATATTACACTAAGTGTTAAAATACAAGTGCTGAAAGCATTATCCTCTACATTTGCACACGCTATTGTACATCTCCAAGTGTATTTCTTTCCGTAAAAGGGTATATTACACTAAGTTTTAAAATACAGGTGCTGGAAGCATAATGCTCTATATTTGCACACACTATTGTGCATCTCCAAGTGTATTTCTTTCCGTAAAAGGGTATATTACACTAAGCGTTAAAATACAAGTCTGTAAAGCATAATCCTCTATATTTTTTCACATGCTACTGTGCATCTCCAAGTGTAATTCTGTCCGTAAAAGGATACCTTTCATCCAGGGCCTAAATACTAGGCCTACAATTGATATTCCCCTAAATCTGTGGTTACTGCTGTGCCAGTATTAGTGTAATACGGTACATAAATAGAGAGCCAGATAGTGTTAGGTGCCTGTAAAAAAAAAAAAGAAAAAAAAAAGGCCTGAATTTGAACTCTATAGATTGGGCCAAATATTTTTTTTCTTATTGTGGTGAACGGTAACAATAAGGAAAACATCTAGTAGCGGACATGGTCATGGTTGTGTTAGTGGACCCTCTGGTGCTGGGAGAGGACGTGGCCATTCTGCCACAGCCACACAAACTAGTGAACCAACTACCTCAGGTCCCAGTACCCGCCAGAATTTACAGCAATATTTGGTGGGGCCTAATGCCGTTCTAAGGATGGTAAGGCCTGAACAAGTACAGGCGCTACTCGATTGGGTTGCCGACAGTGGATCCAGCACATTCACAACATTACCTCCCACCCAGTCTTCTGCAGAAAGCACACAGGTGGCGCCTGATATCTAAGCCCATCAATCTGTCACATCACCCCCATGCATATCAGGGAAACTGTTTGAGCCTCAAGTTATGCAGCAGTCTCTTATGCTGTGTGAAGACTCTGCTGGCAGGGTTTCCCAAGGGAATCTACCTAGCCCTTTCCCAGCAGTTGAAGACATAGAATGCACTGACGCACAACCACTTATGTTTCCTGATGATGAGGAAATAGGAATATCACCTCATCGGAGTCCGCACATCTCTGATGATGACGAAACACAGGTGCCAACTGCTGCGTCTTTCTGCAGTGTGCAGACTGAAAAGGAGGTCAGGGAGGAAGACTGTGTGGAGGACGATGCAGGGGATGATGAGGTCCTAGACCCCACATGGAATGAAGGTCGTGCCACTAACTTTCAAAGATCAGAGGAAGAGGCAGTGGTGAGACCGAGCCAGCAGCGTAGCAAAAGAGGGAGCAGGGGGCAAAAGCAGAACAGCCACCGCCAAGAGAGTTCGTCTGCTACTGGCCACCGCCACCAGGGACCGAGAACCCCAAAGACAGCTTCAAGGAGTTCCCTGGCATGACACTTCTTCAAACAATGAGCTGGCGACAAGACCCGAGTGGTTTGCACGCTGTGTCGTCAGAGCCTGAAGCGAGGCATTAACGTTCTGAACCTTAGCACAACCTGCATGACCAGGCATCTACATGCAGTGGAGTAAACACCTTAAAAACAAGGAACTCACTCAGGCTCCCCCTGCTCCCTCTTCTGCTACTGCCTCGGCCTCTTCCTCCACCTCGGGAGGAACGTTGGCACCTGCCACCCAGCAAACAGAGGATGTGCCACCAACACCACCACCTCCGTCACCAAGCATCTCGACCATGTCACACGGCAGCGTTCAGCTCTCCATCTCACAAACCTTGGAGAGAAAGCGTAAATTCCCACCTAGCCACCCTCGAGCCCTGGGCCTGAATGCCAGCATTTCTAAACTACTGGCTTTTGAAATGCTGTCATTCAGGCTGGTGGACATGGACAGCTTCAAATAGCTGATGGCGGTGACTGTACCACAGTACGTTGTTCCCAACTGCCACTACTTCTCCAAGAGAACCGTGCCTTCTCTGCATAACCAAGTATCTGATAAAATCAAGTGTGCACTGCGCAACGCCATCTGTGGCAAGGTCCACCTAACCACAGATAGGTGGACCAATAAGCACGTCCAGGGACGCTATATGTCCCTAACTGCACACTGGGTAAAAGTAGTGGCGGCTGGGCCCCAGGCGGAGAGTTCTTTGGCGCACGTCCTTCCGCCACCAAAAATCGCAGGGCATCACTCTGTGCCTCCTGTTGCCTACTCCTCCTACTTGGCTTCCTCCTCCTCTTCCTCTACCTGCTCATCCAGTCAGCCACACACGTTCACCACCAACTTCAGCACAGCCCGGGGTAAACGTCAGCAGGACATTCTGAATCTCATATGTTTGGGGGATAGGCCCCACACCATGCAGGAGTTGTGGTGGGGTATACAACAACAGACCAAAGAGTGGTTGCTGCCGGTGAGCCTCAAGCCCAGCCTGGTGGTGTGCGATAGGTAAAATCTCAGTAGACTATTCCAGATAGAGGCGGCTGCACTTTTTCAGGATGATGAGATGTAAGACCAGGTGCTCACCTGAGGGCGACTATTCCCACAAACGTGTCACCAGATAAAATGCAAAAATGAAGACAAATGAGGGGCACACTGGGTAGTATCTGAGAACAAGCCAAAAGATCACAATATGTGGACAAAATATATATTTAATGAAATATAATTAAAAAGCGCGTATAAAAACCTCTCTAAAGCCGAGACAATACCACTTTCGATCACTAGCACCAAATACCTTATGGTAGGCAGTTCACCATAATACCTGAGCTTCTTTAGTTATGGTACTACATACAATTCATGTGCAAAATTCATAGAAAATAATCCTGTGCAAATAATAAACAAAAAGTGCTTCAGTGCAACAAAGTGCTTGAGTGCAACAAATTGCTTCAGTGCAAAAAACAATAGATCGTGGAAAAAATTTTCACATAAGGGTGTTTCCGTGCAAAAAAAAACAATGTTGATGACCAAAAATAGTCCCAAATCACCTGATGTTATTAAATATAGTTAAGTTCATTTACTCTAAAAATATACTGTTGGTGTCTCCAGACTTGGTTTATTAATAATATGAATAGTAGTAGTCCAGATCGCTAGAAGTTCACCTTAGGATAAACTCCTTTGATGTCCCAGCCGCTTGTATCACACGGCTTGTTTAGACACATGCGGTGTCCCAGCCGCTTATATCACACGGCTCTCTCCTCCTCTCCACCACTTGTTGGGTCCCCTGTTCCCGTACACCCACTGTCTTACCTCTATCCCGGCTCTGTCTCTTCCTCCTGCACCCGTGGCGTCCCGCGTGCTGCCGCGGCTTACGTGGCGTCCCACGTGACACTCCGGGAATGAGTCAAGAGGTGGCTAGTTGGGTCCTAAACTCCGGGGTATATTGTTCATCCACTGATAAAGGGGTTAGACCCCGAAACGCGTATGGGACACCTGTGGCAAAGTGGTTTACACTAAAAAGTATCCCCTCTCCAACTGTTACATCGGATTGATCAATCACCATTGGATGATACCAGGGATTGCCGCGAGAGTAACAATATACCCCGGAGTTTAGGACCCAGCTAGCCACCTCTTGACTCATTCCCGGAGTGTCACGTGGGACGCCACGTAAGCCTCGGCACCACGCGGGACGCCGCGGGTGCAGGAGGAAGAGACAGAGCTGGGATAGAGGTAAGGCAGCGGGTGTACGGGAACAGGGGACCCAACAAGTGGTGGAGAGGAGGAGAGAGCCGTGTGATACAAGCGGCTGGGACATCACAGGAGTTTATCCTAAGGTGAACTTGTAGCGATCTGGACTACTACTATACATATTATTAATAAACCAAGTCTGGAGACACCAACAGTATATTTTTAGAGTATATGAACTTAACTATATTTAATAACATCAGGTTATTTGGGACTATTTTTGGTCATCAACATTGTTTTTTTTTGCACTGAAACACCCTTATGTGAAAATTTTTTCCACGATTTACTGTTTTTTGCACTGAAGCAATTTGTTGCACTCAAGCACTTTGTTGCACTGAAGCACTTTTTGTTCATTATTTGCACAGGATTATTTTCTATGAATTTTGCACATGAATTGTATGTAGTACCATAACTAAAGAAGCTCAGGTATTATGGTGAACTGCCTACCATAAGGTATTTGGTGCTAGTGATCGAAAGTGGTATTGTCTCGGCTTTAGAGAGGTTTTTATACCCGCTTTTTAATTATATTTCATTAAATATATATTTTGTCCACGTATTGTGATCTTTTGGCTTGTTCTCAGATACTACCCAGTGTGCCCCTCATTTGTCTTCATTTTTGCAATAGGTAAAATCTCGTCGCAGCTCTGGGACTAGCCGGTTTGACGCACATCCCTTGCCTGGCACATGTGCTGAATTTGGTGGTGCAGAAGTCCATTCACAACTACCCCGACATGTCAGAGCTGCTGCATAAAGTGCAGGCCGTCTGTGCGTGCTTCCGGCATTCACATCCTGCGGCTGTACGCCTGTTTGCGCTACAGCGTAACTTCGGCCTTCCCTCTCACCGCCTCATATGCGATGTGCCTACCAGGTGGAACTCCACCTTGCACATGCTGGAGAGACTGTGTGAGCAGCAGCAGGCCATAGTGGAGTTTCAGCTGCAGCACGCACGGGTAAGTCGCACTGCAGAACAGCACCACTTCCCCATCAATGACTGGGCCTCCATGCAAGACCTGTGTGCCCTGTTGCGCTGTTTCGAGTACTCCACCAACATGGCTAGTAGGCAATGACGCCGTTATCAGCGTTACAATACCAATTCTATGTCTCCTTGAGAAAACACTTACCCTGGGTTCACACCTGAGCGTTTCTGAGACGCGCGTTTTACGCGCGTATTACAGCGTGTCGCGCGTTCGTGACTCTGGAGACCAATTAAAAAAGGTATATCTACACTTTAATGCGTGTTAAACGCTGTAAAACGCGCAAGTGTGAACTGAGGGTTAGGGCTATGATGGAAGAGGATGTGGGCCAGGAGGAGGAGGAGGAGGAGGAAGAGGAAGAGGGGTAATTTTTAGCACTTTTAGGCCAGTCTGTTAGAAGTGGCTCAGCGGGAGGTTTTTTGCAACAGCAGAGGCCAGGTACAAATGTGGCCAGCCAGGGCCCACTACTGGAGGACGAGTAGGACGAAGATGAGGAGGATGATGATGAAGCATGTTCACAGCAGGGTGGCACCCAAAGCAGCTCAGGCCCATCACTCGTGCGTGGCTGGGGGGAAATGGAGGACGATGACAATAAGCCTCCCACAGAGGGCAGCTTGTCCTTACCTCTGGGCAGCCTGGCACACATGAGCGACTACATGCTGCAGTGCCTGTGCAACGACAGCAGAGTTGCCCACATTTTAACGTGTGCGGACTACTGGGTTGCCACCCTGCTGGATCCCCGGTACAAATACAATGTGCCCAGCTTACTTCCTGCACTGGAGCGTGATAGGAAGATGCGCAAGTACAAGCACACGCTGGTAGACGCCCTCCTGAGAGCATTCCCAAATGTCACAGGGGAACAAGTGGAAGCCCAAGGCGAAGGCAGAGAAAGAGCAAGAGGTCGCCAACGCAGCTGTGTCATGGCCAGCTCCTCTGAGGGAAGGGTTAGCATGGCAGAGATGTGGAAAAGTTTTGTCACCAGGCCACAGCTAACTGCATCACCACCTGATACAGAACGTGTTAGCAGGAGGCGGCATTTCAATAACATGGTGGAACAGTTCGTGTGCACACCGCTCCATGTACTGACTGATGGTTCGGCTTCATTCAATTTCTGGGTCTCCAAATTGTCCACATGGCCAGAGCTAGCCTTTTATGCCTTGGAGGTGCTGGCCTGCCCGGTGGCCAGGGTTTTGTCTGAACGTGTATTCAGCACGGCATTTGGCGTCATTACTGACAAACGCAGCCGCCTCTCCACAGCCAATGTGGACAAGCTGATGTTTATAAAAATGAACCAGGCATGGATCCCACAGGACCTGTCTATCCCTTGTTCAGAATAGACATTTATAACTACCTCCCCCTCAACCATATATTCTTGTACTCCAGGGCACTTCTTTATTAAATCCTCTTTTTTTAATTTTATCATTATTTTGCGGGGCAACTCAAAGTTGAATGAACCTCTCCTCCTTCTGGGTGCTAGGGGCCTAAATATCTGAAAGTGGCCTTCTCCATTGGTGGGTGACATGAAGCCTGATTCTCTGCTATGGGACCTCTCTCCTCTGTCTGGTTTATGGGGCCTAAATAACTAAAAGTGGCCTTCTCCATTGGTGGGTGACATGATGCCTCTTTTGCTGCTATGGGACCTCTCTCCTCTGTCTGGGTGCCGGGGCCTACATATCTGAAAGTGGCCTGTTCCAGTGGTGGGTAACATGATGCCTCTTTTTCTGCTATGGGACCTTTCTCCTCTGTCTGGGTGTCAGGGGCCTAAATTTCACGTACTTGCTGCTGTCTTGGTGGCAGACATTTAACTCTTTTTACTGTCTAATGACCACCCCATTGTGTGGGTTTCAGTGGCCTATATTTCGTTTAATTGCTTGCTGTCTTGGTGGAAGACATTAAACTCTTTTTACTGTCAAATGACCTCTCCTCTGTCTGGGTGTCAGGGGCCTACATAAATGATAATGGCCTGTTCCATTGCAGGTTGACCTGAGGCCTGTGTTGCTGTTACGGGACTTCTCTCCTCTTTGCGGGTGTCATGGCCCTGAGTCTGTGAATGAGGCCTGTGGCACTGCAGGCAGACATGAATCCTTTTTGGCTGTGATGAGAACTTCAACTCCCATAGCATTCCCACCTGACGCCACACCAACCTCCTATTCCACCTCCTCTTTCTCCAAGTTGCCAATTGATATTGGTTAATTTGTATTTATTTTATTTTATTTTAATTCATTTCCCTATCCACATTTGTTTGCAGGGGATTTACCTACATTTTGCTGCCTTTTGCAGCCCTCTAGCTCTTTCCTGGGCTATTTTACAGCCTTTTAAGTGCCCAAAAGTTTGGGTCCCCATTGACTTCAATGGAGTTCAGGTTCGGGGTGAAGTTCGGGTCGAGTTCGGATCCCGAACAAGAACATTTTCGTGAAGTTCGGCCGAACTTCTCGAACCCGAACATCCAGGTGTTCGATCAACTCTAATCATTATGTAATTTAGAGCAGCAGGACATGATGTGGAATAGAATAATATTTTGTGGTAGAATTACACAAAATACAAACACGAAAGGAAATTTTGTCAAACAACTAGCTTTGTGAATATGCTATTGTAAAGGTCACAAGACTTTCTATGTCAACTGTTCCACAAAAGCTTATGGTCTATTATGGAGGTGTAATTTTTGTTGCAAAATAGTATTCTGTGTTGCATAAGATCATTTACTCCAATTTTGTGTTTACGAAATGTATTTTGTGTGACTTCTCAAATAGATTATTGGTTTACTCGTATACAGAACAGTCCTGTTACTATCGACAGATAACATAGATAGGTCTACACCTATAGCGTTACATTGTACACCCACAGCGTTACATTCTACACTTATATCGTTACATTCTGCACCCATAGCATTACATTCTACACTCGGCATTACATTGTACACCCATAGCATTACATTCTACACCAATAGCGTTACATTCTACACCCATAGAGTTCCATTCTACACTCAGCGTTACATTGTACACCCATAGTCAGCCATTGTTTCTGTAGCCTGCATTATCTAGTTACTCAGAACCATATACAAGGAACAGGGATATGAAAAGCCACATTCCCCCACCAAGCCATTAATCAGTGTTGTACTAAAACAGTCATTTTCTAACAGCCCTGGGCAGGAAACCTATCCACCTAGCAACACTCCCTGCCTCCTTGGCCTCCATCCATGCAGTACAGAACAATATACCAGAGTATTGAAGTGCTTTATGTGAGAATAAGCAATGTATACAAAGTGCACGCGAGGTCATAAAGTTGATTTATTCCGATAGAGGGGAAAAAAATGAAAAGCCATCTAAAATGGAAAAATCAGTCCATGGGTTGTCCATTTCTTATAACCCCTTTTTTCATAGGTGCAGTTTGTGCTGCTGCTGGAACCCTTGGCAATTAGCTGTGATCTATGGTGGAATCCAAAAGCAACTTAACCTACATCACCACTACAAATCTCTCCTCCAGAGACAGGGAGAGACAGACACTTTTCATAGCCTCTGTTTACTCTGGAGAGGTTCCATACAGGAGCCCCACCGTGGGTCCCAAAGTACAGATTCAAAGGGAAAATGTGTCATCAGCAAATGGCATAATGTTTAAGGTTTTATGTTAGTCTAGTTTTGCACTAGTGGCACGGACCTCCGGCAGGCCGTTCCGTCGGGTGAACAGTAGTGATGAGCGGGAGGTGCCATATTCGATTTCGCGATATTTCGCAAATATTCGATTGAATATTCGTCATATATTTGTCGAAATCAAATATTCGTCATTATTCTAAATATTTCAAATGTTACGCGAATTTATATTCGCATTGCGAATTCAACTTAGAGCTGAGTTCCTAATGGTTATAACTTGTATTGCTAGAATTGACTAAGATAACGAATATCACGAATATAGCGCTATATTCTCAATCTTCGTTATATTCTGGCAATACAACCATAAGGAACTCAGCTCTAAGTTTAATTCGCAATGCGAACATATACTATCATTGCGAATTCAACTTAAAGCTGGGTTCCTAATAGCTGTATTGCTAGAATATAATGAATATCACAAATATAGCACTATATTCTCAATCTTCGTTATATTCTAGCAGCGACCATTAGGAACTCAGCTCTAAGTTTCATTCGTGAAGCGAACATATAATCGCATTGTGAATTGTGCTTAGAGACAATTCCTAATGGTTGTATTGCTAGAATATAAAGAAGATGATGAATATCATGAATTCACGAATATAGCACTATATTCTCAATCTTCGTTATATTCTAGCAAGCCATCCATTAGCAACTCAGCTCTGTTTCATTCGCAAAGCGAACATATAATCGCATTGTGAATTGATCTTAGAGCTAAGTTCCTAATGGTTGTATTGCTAGAATATAACGAATATCGCAATGAGAATAATTCATGTTATATTAATCGCATTGCGATTACAACTTAGAGAAAAAAAAAGGAGGAAAATCCAGCACTCCAACTTGGTTCAGAAAAGCCTTGTAATCCTTTATTTCGGTAAGTACAGTCACCATACAGAAGTGAAATCACCAGCGTTGTTACACATTGGTTGCAGTAGGTTGTCTACGCGTTTCGAGTGGTAACGCTCTTAGGCCTCTTGCACACGGGCGTCATGTTTGACGCCCGGATAAGATGCGGGTGCGTTGCGGGAATCGCCGCGATTTTTCCGCGCGTGTGCTAACGTTTGTAGTGCGTTGAGCACGCGCGTGAAAAAATCCGCATGCTTGGTACCCAGACCCGAAGTCAGACTTCATCACTGAAGTCTGGTTTCGGGATGAGTATTCTGTATGTGTAATTATTTTCCTTTATAACATAGTTATAAGGGAAAATAATCGCATTCTAATTACAGAATGCAATGTTCCCCGGGCTTGAAAGGGTTAAAAATAATAAAGAGTTAACTTACCTTCTCCCATTGTACGCGCAGAGCCCCAGAACGTCTTCTCTCTTGATAGTTTGGCTGCTTGAGGACCTGTGGTGACGTCACAGGGTCACATGGTCCAATCATAGAAGCATTTGAGTGGACCATGTGACCCATGTGATCCTGTGACATCACGGCAGGTCCTTCATCGAACAACAGATGTTCGATGAAGGACCTGCCGTGATGTCACAGGATCACATGGGTCACATGGTCCACTCAAATGCTCTATGATTGGACCATGTGACCCTGTGACGTCACCACAGTCCTCAAGCAGCAAACTATCAAGAGAGCGACGTTCTGGAGCTCTGCGTGCAATGGAGAAGGTAGTTAACTCTTTATTGTCCTTAACCCTTTCAAGCCCGAGAGCTATGCATTCTGTAATTAGAATGCGATTATTTTCCTTATAACTATGTTATAAAGGAAAATAATAACGATCGGGTCCCCATCCCGATCGTATCCTTGCAACCATGCGGGAAAATCGCAACGCATCCGCACATGATTGCGGATGCTTGCGATTTTCCCGCATCCCCATTCACTTCTATGGGGCCTGCGTTGCGTGAAAATCGCAGAATATAGAACATGCTGCGATTTTCACGCAACGCAAAAGTGATGCGTGAAAATCACCGCTCATGTGCACAGCCCCATAGAACTGAATGGGTCAGGATTCAGTGCGGGTGCAATGCGTCCTCCTCACGCATTGCACCCGCGCGGAAAACTCGCCCGTGTGAAAGGGGCCTTACTCATGACCTCCTGTGTGTCAGAAATTTCAAGGTATATGTACTGTTCCAGGGATGTTGATCCCTCCTGTAGGCAGGGTTCAACCAGGTGTTACCACCTTGAAGTTAATTTGAGACACGCAGGAGAGCTACGCTTGTTATATATCAGACATATAAAACAAATACATTATTAAAAGCTGTGTATAACAAATCCCAAGTTTAAAAACACCAAAGGTGTAGTGCAAATCTCAAAACAGACATAAGCGGCGTATGTTGAAAACATTCACAGCCTATGTAGTATTCAGCAGCATGTCTAGCCGCAGCAATTATCCAGTGTGAATACTGCTCTATGAACCACAAAATTACGTCCACTGCAAAGTTTCATCATCTATGTGGACATAAAAGACAATTATCGCAGTGTGAATACTGCAGCAGCAAATATCTAGTGTGAATACTGCTCTATAAACCACAGAATGCTGGACTGAGTTACGTTCACTACAAAGTTTCATCATTTATGTGGACATAAAAGACAGAGAATAACATGGATCTGAGATGTTTATTGTTCTCAATAGAAGTGCAAAAATTCCTTTTTATAATTCAGACCATGGGGAAATCTGGTATTAAGGTTGAAGAGCCAAAAGGCTTCCCTTAATAAAGTTTTACGTTTAATATCACCTCCTCTCAGTGTTGAATACACTTTTTCGATTGCAAAGACTCTAAAATGAATTGCACTTCTATTGTGGACATCAATAAAATGTCTGGCAGCTCCCGAAATATTGGTGTATGATTCATTCGATATATAATTTAAATGCTCCAATACTCGAACTTTGAGCTTCCGGGTAGTACTGCCGACATAAAACAAATTACAGGAGATACATGCAATGATGTAAATGACATATTTGCTGTTACAGTTAATATACGTGTTAATCTTGTACTCTGAGTCCCAGAATGTTTTGGTGGGGACCACATAATTACAGGATTTACACGGATGACTGCCGCATCGATAGAAACCTTTGACACTTAGCCTTGTTTGGTCCGCGGATGTGCCTGCCATACCCTCTTTTGTCAATTATGTCAACAATAATCAGTACACTTTAAAATTCACATGTCACTCTGACAGGAAAAATATTAACTTCCTGGACCTCACTCTGACAGGTGTCCCTAATGCTCCCATAGAGACCAAAACTTACCGTAAACCCAGCTCTGGTAATACCATCCTCAGAGCCAATAGCCATCACCCCATTCACACTATAAAATCAGTGCCAGTAGGAGAATTCATTAGAACCAGGAGGAATTGTAGTCACATGCGGGATTATGAGAAAGAATGCAATATTATTACATGTCGCTTGCGGGAAAGGGGATACCCAAATTGGATGATTATCAGAGGTAAAAAAATAGCAGACAGCAAAAATCGCAAGGATCTCCTGTTCAGCAAACGACATATAAATAAAACTTTTATACCAACAGTGGTACTTACTTACTGCAGACAATTTAATCTTATTAAACAAATCATTCTAGACCATTTGCCCATACTTCATGAAAACGAAAGTATAGGGGATATTCTTAAAGATGGCTGTAGGAATTTGTAAGTAAACGTACTCCTACAATTGCGACTAAAGTATCACCGGCCTTTTTTTCGATGTCCCCAAGGATTAAACAAACCTCCACTTGGCTAAGTGTCAAAGGTTTCTATCGATGCGGCAGTCATCCATGTAAATCCTGTAATTATGCGGTCCCCACCAAGACATTCTGGGACTCCACCCATGTAACAGAGTACAAGATTAACACGTATATTAACTGTAACAGCAAACATGTCATTTACATCATTGCATGTATCTCCTGTAATTTGTTTTATGTCGGCAGTACTACCCGGAAGCTCAAAGTTCGAGTATTGGAGCATTTAAATTATATATCGAATGAATCGTATACCAATATTTCGGGAGCTGCCAGACATTTTATTGATGTCCAACAATAAAAGTGCAATTCATTTTAGAGTCTTTGCAATCGAAAAAGTGTATTCAACACTGACGGGAGGTGATATTAAACGTAAAACTTTATTAAGGGAAGCCTTTTGGCTCTTCAAACTTAATACCAGATTTCCCCATGGTCTGAATTATAAAAAGGAATTTTTGCACTTCTATTGAGAACAATAAACATCTCAGATCCATGTTATTCTCTGTCTTTTATGTCCACATAAATGATGAAACTTTGTAGTGAACGTAACTCAGTCCAGCATTCTGTGGTTTATAGAGCAGTATTCACACTGGATAATTGCTGCTGCAGTATTCACACTGCGATAATTGTCTTTTATGTCCACATAGATGATGAAACTTTGCAGTGGACGTAATTTAGTCCAGCTTTCTGTGGTTCATAGAGCAGTATTCACACTGGATAATTGCTGCGGCTAGACATGCTGCTGAATACTACATAGGCTGTGAATGTTTTCAACACACGCCGCTTATGTCTGTTTTGAGATTTGCACTACACCTTTGGTGTTTTTAAACTTGGGATTTGTTATACACAGCTTTTAATAATGTATTTGTTTTATATGTCTGATATATAACAAGCGTAGCTCTCCTGCGTGTCTCAAATTAACTTCAAGGTGGTAACACCTGGTTGAACCCTGCCTACAGGAGGGATCAACATCCCTGGAACAGTACATATACCTTGAAATTTCTGACACACAGGAGGTCATGAGTAAGAGCGTTACCGCTCGAAGCGCGTAGACCGCTACCGCAACCAATGTGTACCAACGCTGGTGATTTCACTTCTGTATGGTGACTGTACTTACCAAAATAAAGGATTACAAGTAGAGATGGGCGAACACCTGGATGTTCGGGTTCGAGAGGTTCGGCCGAACTTCCGGAAAATGTCCGGGTTCGTGATCCGAACTCAACCCGAACTTCATCCCGAACCCCATAGAAGTCAATGGGGACCCGAACTTTTGGGCACTAAAAAGGCTGTAAAAGACACCCAGAGGGATAATATACCGCAATAAACGCATTGCGATTACAACTTTGAGCTAACGATCACCATGGGAACGCCTCCTCCAGTAGAATGTACTGTCGGATCTGAGAATTAAGTTGAAATCGCAATGCGATTCTTATATATTTGCTTAATCGCATTGCGATTTCAACTTAGCATTGCTAAATAATTCCATCCATATCGTTAACTTACTGAGTCAGTAAGTTAACGAATATGGATGGAATTATTTAGCAATGCTAAGTTGAAACGGCAATGCGATTAAGCAGATATATATAATCGCATTGCGATTTCTGCTTCAGCCGGATTCCGTGCTAATGGAGCGTCTACATCACCATGGGAAAAATGCTAGAATGTACTGTCGGATTTGAGAAGTTGAAATCGCAATGCGATTAAGCAAATATATAAGAATCGCATTGCGATTTCAACGTAATTCAAACATCCGACAGTACATTCTACTGGAGGAGGCGTTCCCATGGTGATCGGTAGCTCAAAGTTGTAATCGCAATGCGATTTCAGCTTTAAGCCTGTACTATTCTGCTATATAGTACTTTCAAAATGCGCCGAGAGAACATGCCGAACTCCGAACCCGAACCCGAACTTTTTTGAAAATGTCCGGGTTCGGGTCCGTGTCACGGACACCCCAAAATTCGGTACGAACCCGAACTATTCTCGAACTGTTCGCTCAACACTAATTACAAGGCTTTTCTGAGCCAAGTTGGAGTGCTGGATTTTCCTCCTTTTTTTTTCTCTGCATCGTCTCCAAGGACTTCCTTGATTATTCCTTGCACCCAGGGAGGAAGGCATTTACTTGCAGGTGAGCTGGACAATCACTTTGTTTTTGCGATTACAACTTAATAAAATTTGTGAGATCGTGATTCTCACATCCGACAGTACATTTTAGCATGGAGGCATTCCCATTGGAATGGGGACGCTCCATCCGCACTGGAAGTCGGCAGAAGCGGCAACGTGCATTAACTGGAGCGAGCAGGAAGCTAGGAATCCTCCGGACAAGTAAGAACAGCTTTTAGGAAGTGGGAAGACAACCAGAGAGCAACAAAGATTAACAACTAAAAAAAAAAAACGAATATTTGAAATAGCGAATATATACCGCTATATTCGCGAATTATCAAAGTTGCGATATTTGCGATAAAAATTCACTATTTGAATATTCGCGCTGAACAGCCTGTCGGATTAGTCCTGCCGCTAGTGAACGTGTGCCCCCAGACTATAGGTCTGTGCCGCTAGTGTGAAAGTAGCTTTAAACATTTTTATATATACAGTTGTGTTCAAATTTATTCAACCCCCACTGAAATTGAGTGTTTTGGCCAGTTTGACATTGATTTTGATCATTTCAGTCATCTTGTTTACAATGAAACCTAAGAGGCCCTTGTAAGTCAGACAAATATAACATAACATTTATAATGAAATAACCACAAATGTCTTTTCTGTGCTCACATCATTATCAGTTTTATTCAACCCCCAAGTGACATTCAATCTTAGTACTTAGTACAACATCCTTTTCCAGTTATAACAGCTTTTAAACGTGAAGCATAGCTTGACACAAGTGTCTTGCAGCGATCTACGGGTATCTTTGCCCATTCTTTATGGGCAAAAGCCTCCAGTTCAGTCACATTCTTAGGCTTGCGCGCTGCAACTGCTTTCTTTAAGTCCCACCAGAGATTTAAGTCTGGTGACTGCGATGGCCACTTCAAAATGTTCCAGCCTGTAATCTGCAACCATGCTCTAGTGGACTTGGAGGTATACTTGGGATCATTGTCCTGTTGAAATGTCCAATGTCTCCCAAGCCTCAGGTTTGTGACAGACTGCATCACATTTTCATCCAATATCTCCTGGTACTGTAGAGAATTCATGGTACCTTGCACACGCTGAAGCTTCCCTGTACCTGTAGAAGCAAAACAGCCCCAAAGCATGATTGACCCCCCGCCATGCTTCACAGTAGGCAAGGTGTTCTTTTCTTCATAGGCCTTGTTCTTCCTCCTCCAAACATAGCGTTGATCCATGGGCCCAAACAGTTCTAATTGTGTTTCATCAGTCCACAGAACACTATCCCAAAACTTTTGTGGTTTGTCCACATGACTTTTGGCATACTGCTGTCAACTCTTCTTATTCTTTGGCGACAGCAAGGGGGTGCGCCTGGGAGTTCTGGCATGGAGGCCTTCATTACACAGTGTGCGCCTTATTGTCTGAGCTGAAACTTCAGTACCCGCATCTGACAAATCTTTTTTCAGTTCCTCAGCAGTCACACGGGGACTTTTCTCCACTTTGCGCTTCAGGTAGCGCACAGCAGTCGAAGTCAGCATCTTCTTTCTGACACGACCAGGTAGCGTTTCAACAGTGCCCTTTGCCTTGAATTTGCGAATGATGCTTCCTATGGTGTCTCTTGGTATGTTTAACATCTCTGCAATCTTCTTATAGCCATTGCCCTTCCTGTGAAGAGAAATCACCTCTTCTCTTGTCTTCCTGGACCATTCTCTTGACTTCACCATGTCTGTAAACACACCAGTAAATGTCTAGAACAGGCATGCTCAACCTGCGGCCCTCCAGCTGTTGCGAAACTACAACTCCCATCATTCCCTGACAGCCTACAGCTATTATCTTACAGAATGGCATCGTGGGAGTTGTAGTTTTACAACAGCTGGAGGGCCGCAGGTTGAGCATGCCTGGTCTAGAAGGAGCGGAGTATCACAGTCATTTTACATCTGCCTAATTGGGGCTTATTCTGCTTGATTGCTGCTCCTTGACATCCAGAGGTGTTTTCATTACCTGATCGAAAACACTTGAATGAACCTCTGTTCTTAAGAGTGGTCGTCTTTAAGGGGTTGAATAATTGTGTCAATGAAGAAATCACAAAAAAAACATTTAATACTGTATTACAAAAACAATTGATGTCATTTTAGTTGCATTTGGTTCTTTAAAAAGTCCTTGTAAGATTTCATTCTGAACACAATTACAAATGTACACTAAATTCCCTAAAACCCTTTACAGCATTGGGGGTTGAATAATTTTGAACACAACTGTGTATATATATATATATATATAATGAAAGAAGTTGGACTGCACTCCAAAAAATCCATGATAGATGAAAATTTATTCACCCATATGGTGGAAGATGCAACGTTTCAGCTCCAATGAGCCTTTCTCAAGCAAAGACTAAGTGGAAATGCAAGCATATAAAGGCATGTGCAAATTAGACAACAAATCACTGTGCAGTTGCAATCATTGTTTGATTAAATACATCTGGCAAACCAGAACCAGGAAAAAAAAGTGCATGTGCATAAAAGTGACAAGTGCAATGTGAGACTCAAATAACATGGTCAATGTGATCAGAAGTGCAAAAACATCATATATATCATAAATACAAATAGATCATATAAAAAATACTTCATGGTAAAAGTGACTAAGTGTGCTAATGCCCCGTTGGATCAAACTTCAGTAGGCAATGCCGCCTGCATAATCCGTAGCGCTGTATTGAGCGTCATGAAGATCCCGATACGCATGTCCAGAAAATTCAACGTAGTATAGAGTGTCACATGAGCGCATGCGCTCTCATTCATGTGGTAGTAACCGCCATATTTGAAAGTGGCAAATTGCCCCATTGTTTAATGGGACAAATTCTAACAATAAAACACTGCAGAGAACCGTAATCAGCCGCTGTAGGTAAGTACTACTGTGTCCCATGCTAGAGCAGAGGTCCAGATCTGCCGAAGTGGACCACCACCCTGTGCGGTGTCAATGTGCAACGGAGCCATGTTAGTGACGCCGTTGCCAATGACAACCATTGCACTGGTTTCATCGCAGCCTGGGAGGGAATCTCCTCCAATTTAGGAAACTCTGTGTAGAATTAGATAAGCTTAACATGAAAAAATCAACAAAATCCAAGATAGTTGTTGCAGGGCAACATCACCGATAAGGACATATGATCCAAGGGTCATCATCTGGGAATAGTATTCTATAAAGGCAAAAGAAAATAACAAAATTAGTTATAATAAGATAAATCTTAATCATGATTTTATATAGTTATTTAATTAGTTTTTTGATTTCCACTAATCTATGGCACAGCTAAAACCCCTAAGATTGAGGCAGATCACACTAACAGGAAAATTCAAGCAACGCATCCAGTCTAATGTAATATCTCACCTAAATTCCATATTTAAGCCACTGGGGTGCAAACTATTTAAAACATAGATCCACTGAAGTTCTTTTTTCTTTAATAACACAATGCGATCACCACCTCTTCTGGGTGTCGTCACCTGATCTATTATCCAGCACCTCAGATCCCGTTCAGTATGATGAAGGGTACTGAAGTGTCTGGAAACAGGTAGGTCCATCCGTTTTTTCCTAATAGAATTTCTATGATTGTTCAATCTCAATTTTAATTCAGTGGAAGTCTCACCAACGTATATCAAATTGCACGGACATGATAGAATGTAAATAACATGAGAGGATGCACAGGTTAAGTGAAATCTAATCGGGTATTCATGCCCCGTCTGTGGATGCAAAAACTTTTTAGCTTTACAAATATGGCGACAATTGACGCAATTCAGGCATGGGAAACAACCCATACTTGGTTGCGTCAATGTTCGTTGTATCATATTCTTTTTGGGACCAATATCAGCTTTAACCAACTGGCCTCTGATACTTCTGCTTTTTCGATAAGATAAAAGGGGGGGTACTTTAAATTCTGGAACATCCTTTACACATCTACCAAAGATGCTCCAATGTTCTTTCAAAATGCGTCCAATCTCAGTGCTAGAGTCACAATAAGTAGAAATAAACGGAATCCTCTTCACTTTATCAGTGGGGGGGCTCTGATCATTATTAATGTCCATATGCATAAATTTACGTTTTTGTTCACCCAACAACTTTCGGGGATACCCTCGTATCTTAAATTTATCTTCCATTTTATCAAGCGTATTAATTAACTTTTCACTATCCAAAACTATACGTTTAGCCCTTAAAAACTGTGAAAAGGGAAGATGTTTAATCATGCTGCGTGGATGATTACTTTCAAAACGCAAAATGGTGTTTCTATCCGTGGGCTTGACATACAAGCCCGTACAGATAGAACCATCCATCAATTTGACATTGGTATCCAAAAAAGCAAGGTCCGTTTGGGAGGAGGCTAAAGTATATTGGAGGTCAGGATCTATACCATTAAAATATTGATGAAATTCATCAAGTTGTGATGATGTGCCAGTCCATAGCAGGAAGACGTCATCTATGTATCTCCACCACCTCAAAACATGTTGAAAGTGGTGGGATACATAGACAAAATCCTCCTCCACGTGTCGCATATATATATTTGCGTACGTTGGGGCCACATTGGACCCCATCGCAACGCCTCCTTTTTGATTAAAGAAAACATCCTGAAATAGGAAGTAGTTATTCTCCAATATCAATTTTAACAATGTAATAACAAACATCTTAGTAGCAATAGTGTAATGGGACCCATCCAGATATTTTCTAACAGCAGAAATGCCTTTATCATGTCCTATGGAAGTATATAAGGACACAACATCAAACGAGACAAGAGTGATGGAGTCAAAACCCCTGATGTCAATGTCCTTTAACTGCGATAAAAAATAATTAGTGTCCTTGATATAGGACTCACCCACTATTGCAAACCCACGTAACATCCTATCCAAAAAGATGGCTATTGTACTAAAGACAGAATCTGAACCCGATACAATGAGGCGGCCAGGAGGATCAACGAGGCTCTTGTGGATTTTAGGTAATATATATATAACTGGAGTTACTGGAAAAGATACCGTCAAATACTCTCTCAAGTCCTCATCAATAATACCAGCAACCACTGCATCAGATAAAATCCTCCTAATCGGATTCATTATGTGAAATTTGGGATCACCCTGTAATACTTCATACACATTTGTGTCATTGAGTTGACGCTGGATTTCACTAATATATTTGGACGTGTCAAGAACAACCACCCCTCCCCCCTTATCGGCGGGTTTTATCGTTATCAGGGGGTTGTTCTTGAGCTGTGAAAGTGCCTTCATCTCTGCAGTAGTTAGTTTGGGATATCTTAATGTATTTTGTTCACCCATAGTGGATTTTAAATCTCTTATGTCCCTTTTGACTGCAGACATATAGGCCTCAATTGCAGGTTCTTCAACAATGGGGGTGAAATCACTTTTGTTAGTCAACCCCAATTTTTGAAGCGTCAATTCATTGCTATCTATTTTCGTTCTCACATAGTTATCCCTGAAAAATATTTTTAATTTAATCAAACGAAAAAAATTATTCATCCTAGATCAAACCAATTTGCAAAACGTAAGTCTCTTGGACAGAACACTATGTTGGGCTTCAGTCAGATGTGTAAATGACAAATTAAACACTATTGTCTATTTATTTGTAGAGATCCCTTGTTCAATTGCAGTCTGGTTCTGTTGTATCGTGTTTTTCTTTTGCCGTCTATATCTCCTCCCTCCTCGTCTCGTTCTTGCTCTTTTCTTTTCTTTGTGTCCGCATTGTCCCCTAAAAAAACTTTTTCTTCATCTGTAGATGTCTGTGTATTTTTCCTCTTTTTCTTATTTTCCCGATTGGAACGCATATATGTAGATTCTGATTGCCAAGTATAAATATCACCCCTCTTATAATCTTCATTATCACGTACCCATTTGTTCCTTTTTACTTCCTCAAGTTCACCCTGTAATTTGGTTAGTTGTGGTTTGTTGTCTTCCTTAAATTGTGCAAAATCCTCCTCAGATAATTCCCTTTGCAAAAGACCTTCCACCTCTGATGTTTCATTTATAAGAGAAGCCACTTCGATTTGCAAAAATTCAATGTTGAGTAAAATAAAATCCAACGAATATCTGTTAGATAATGTTTCAAAGCGTTTACAAAAAATGTCATTATTAGGAAACAGGTTAGGGCGTAAGTTTGAACGCATACCTCTGGGTATCTTCTTTTCCTTGTAATATTGTCCCAAAGTGGCCATATGCAATTTCAATGCTATTAAACGCCTTGATAAAGTATTATACTTGCGTTTAAGCTCTTTCAAAGTAGGTACCAAAAGAAAGGAGGCGTCACTTTCAATTCCCTGTAATATGCGATCAGCCTCCTCCGAGGTATAGGTGCCTCCACCAGGTGATTCAGTATTAGACAGGGTCCAAGTAGATTCAGATGTGCTCACCAAAGCGCCGATATGTAGAAAGTAAAGTCCTAGGAAGCACCATCCATGAAAACAGCGGGTGCAATGTCCAATTGCAGGATCCGGCAATCCCCAGCAGTATAAAATGAAAGAAGTTGGACTGCACTCCAAAAAATCCATGATAGATAAAAATGTATTCACCCATATGGTGGAAAATGCAACGTTTCAGCTCCAATGTGCCTTTCTCAAGCAAAGACAAAGTGGAAATGCAAGCATATAAAGGCATGTGCAAATTAGACAACAAATCACTGTGCAGTTGCAATTATTATTTGATTAAATACATCTGGCAAACCAGAACAAGGAAAAAAAAGTGCATGTGCATAAAAGTGACAAGTGCAATGTGAGACTCAAATAACATGGTCAATGTGATCAGAAGTGCAAAAACATCATATATATCATAAATACAAATAGATCATATAAAAAATACTTCATGGTAAAAGTAGAAGAAACATCTGTGAATCACAACAATATTTGTCCGCGTACACACCGAAGAGAGCGGCGGTAACCTAAAGGAACGGGCTCTGTCCCTTCCGTATGTAATGAAAGATAAAAGAGATGGTACCGCGCTAGAAAGGGACAACAATCCACAGCAATCAAATTCCTTATCTCAGAGTGGTCCTAGAGGCGAAGTCCACATTCAGTCTCTGGTCTCAGAGTGATCATGGACACGACTTCTTATCCCGACATGGACCGCATGGGAGATCTCACACACCGTGCAGAATGTACGGCGTCCCGATTCAGCCAACACATCCGGTTCCGGGTAGGAGTGCTGGACCTTAGATCAGGGAAAAAACAAAACCACTGGTGCGGTATCTTTGATAGAATATAAAGCGCAAGTTTATTTTACTTACAAAATCCACAATGAAATGAACATATAAAGGCCCGACCGGGTTTCACCGTGAAGGCTTCATCATGTAAGCCCCTGATGAAGCCTTCACGGTGAAACCCGGTCGGGCCTTTTATATGTTCATTTCATTGTGGATTTTGTAAGTAAAATAAACTTGCGCTTTTATATTCTATCAAAGATACCGCACCAGTGGTTTTGTTTTTTTCCCTGATCTAAGGTCCAGCACTCCTACCCGGAACCGGATGTGGTTGGCTGAATCGGGACGCCGTACATTCTGCACGGTGTGTGAGATCTCCCATGCGGTCCATGTCGGGATAAGAAGTCGTGTCCATGATCACTCTGAGACCAGAGACTGAATGTGGACTTCGCCTCTAGGACCACTCTGAGATAAGGAATTTGATTGCTGTGGATTGTTGTCCCTTTCTAGCGCGGTACCATCTCTTTTATCTTTCATGGTAAAAGTGACTAAGTGTGCTAATGTCCCAGATGAGGATCCGTTGGATCAAACTTCAGTAGGCAATGCCGCCTGCATAATCCGTAGCGCTGTATTGAACGTCATGAAGATCCCGATACGCATGTCCAGAAAATTCAACGTAGTATAGAGTGTCACATGAGCGCATGCGCTCTCATTCATGTGGTAGTAACCGTCATATTTGAAAGTGGCAAATTGCCCCATTGTTTAATGGGACAAATTATAACAATAAAACACTGCAGAGAACCGTAATCAGCCACTGTAGGTAAGTACTACTGTGTCCCATGCTAGAGCAGAGGTCCAGATCTGCCGAAGTGGACCACCACCCTGTGATGTCGCCCTGCAACAACTATCTTGGATTTTGTTGATTTTTTTCATTTTTAAGCTTATCTAATTCTACACAGAGTTACCTATATTGGAGAAGATTCCCTCCCAGGCTGCGATGAAACCAGTGCAGTGGTTGTCATTGGCAACGGCGTCACTAACATGGCTCCGTTGCACATTGACACCGCACAGGGTGGTGGTCCACTTCGGCAGATCTGGACCTCTGCTCTAGCATGTTTTCACCCGCTGTTTTCATGGATGGTGCTTTCTAGGACTTTACTTTATATATATATATATATATATGTATATATATATATATATATTATAATTTTTGTTGATTTTTTTATTTTTCCATGTCATTTTAAAAAAAAATACAAATTCCACACTTATGCAGTTTCTGCACAGCCCACTAGACCTAAAATTTGTTAAGTGTTGTTTCACTTTGGCAATTAGTACTTATTATGTAGAGAAAGTTAATACAAGGCACTTACTAATGTATTGTGATTGTCCATATTGCCTTCTTTGCTGGCTGGATTCATTTTTCCATCACATTATACACTGCTGGTTTCCAGGGGTTATGACCACCGCTGCAATCCATCAGTGGTGGTCGTGCTTGCACACTATTATTAATATTATTGTATTAACTTTCTCTACATGATGCCATTTTCTGATGTGAGACAACTAGAGATGAGCGAACACCTGGAAGTTTGGGTTCAGGAAGTTCGGCCGAACTTCCCGAAAATGTTCGGGTTCGGGATCCGAACTCGACCCGAACTTTATCCCGAACCTGAACCCCATTGAAGTCAATGGGGACCCGAACTTTTAGGCACTAAAAAGGCTGTAAAATAGTCCAGGAACGGGCAAGAGGGCTGCCAAAGGCAGCAAAATGTAGGTAAATCCCCTGCAAACAAATGTGGATAGGGAAATGAATTTAAATAGAATAAAATAAATAAAATTTAACCAATATCAATTGGAGAGAGGTCCCACTGCAAAGAATCATGCGTCATATCAACCACCACCGGAGAAGGCCACTCTCAGTTATTTCGGCCCAGCACCCAGACAGAGGAGAGAGGTCCCACAGCAAGGAATCAAGCGTCATATCAACCACCACCGAAGAAGGCCACTCTCAGTTATTTCGGACCAGCACCCAGACAGAGGAGACGTTCATTCAACTTTGGGTTGCACCGCAAGATCATGGTAAAGTTAAAAAAATGAGGATTCAATAAAGAAGTGCCCCGGAGCACAAGAATACATGGTTGAGGGGGAGGCAGTTATAAATGTCTATTCTGCACAAGGGAGCCTCAGGTCCTGTGGGATCCATGCCTGGTTCATTTTTATGAACGTCAGCTTGTCCATGTTGGCTGTGGACAGGCGGCTGCGTTTGTCAGTAATGACGCCCCCTGCCGTGCTGAATACACGTTCAGACAAAATGCTGGCCGCCGGGCAGGCCAGCACCTCCAAGGCATAAAATGCTAACTCTGGCCACGTGGACAATTTGGAGACCCAGAAGTTGAATGGGGCCGAACCATCAGTCAGTACGTGGAGGGGTGTGCAGACGTACTGTTCAACCATGTTAGTGAAATGCTGCCTCCTGCTAACACGTTCCGTATCAGGTCGTGGTGCAGTTAGCTGTGGCGTGGAGACAAAACTTTTCCACATTTCTGCCATGCTAACCCTGCCCTCAGAGGAGCTGGCCGTGACACAGCTGCGTTGGCGACCTCTTGCTCCTCCTCTGCCTTCGCCTTGGGCTTCCACCTGTTCCCCTGTGGGAATGCTCTCAGGAGCGCCTCTACCAGCGTGCGCTTGTACTCGCGCATCTTCCTATCACCAGTGAAGGAAGTAAGGTGGGCACATTGTCTTTGTACCGGGGATCCAGCAGGGTGGCAACCCAGTAGTCCGCACCAGTGATGGGCCTGAGCTTTGTCGGGTGCCACCCCGCTGTAAACCTGCTTCATCCTCATCCTCCTTCACCTCCTCCTCATCCTCCTCGTCCTCCAGTAGTGGGCCCTGGCTGGCCACATTTGTACCTGGCCTCTGCTGTTGCAAAAAACCTCCCTCTGAGCCACTTCTAACAGACTGGCCTGAAAGTGCTAAAAATGACCCCTCATCCTCCTCCTCCTTCTCCTCCTCCTGGGCCACCTCCTTTTCCATCATCGCCCTAAGCGTTTTCTCAAGGAGACATAGAAGTGGTATTGTAACGCTGATAACGGTGTCATCGCCACTGGCCATGTTGGTGGAGTACTCGAAACAGCACAACAGGGCACACAGGTCTCGCATGGAGGCACAATCATTGGTGGTGAAGTGGTGCTGTTCCGCAGTGCGACTGACGCGTGCGTGCTGCAGCTGAAACGCCATTATGGCCTGCTGCTGCTCGCACAGTCTCTCCAGCATGTGCAAGGTGGAGTTCCACCTGGTGGGCACGTCGCATATGAGGCGAGCAGCGGCAGGATGTGAACGCCGGAAGCGCGCACAGACGGCCCTCACTTTATGCAGCAGTTCTGACATGTCGGGGTAGTTGTGAATGAACTTCTGCACCACCAAATTCAGCACATGCGCCAGGCAAGGGATGTGCGTCAAACCGGCTAGTTCCAGAGCTGCGACGAGATTTCGCCCATTATCGCACACCACCAGGCCGGGCTTGAGGCCCACCAGCAGAAACCACTGGTCTGTCTGTTGTTCAATACCCCGCCACAACTCCTGCGTGGTGTGGGGCCTGTCCCCCCAAACATATGAGTTTCAGAATGGCCTGCTGACGTTTACCCCGGGCTGTGCTGAAGTTGGTGGTGAAGGTGTGTGGCTGACTGGATGAGCTGGTGGAAGCAGAGGAGGAGGAAGCCGAGTAGGAGGAGGAGGCTACAGGAGGCAAAGAATGATGCCCTGCGATCCTTGGCAGCGGAAGGACGTGCGCCAAGGAACTCTCCGCCTGAGGCCCAGCCGCCACTACATTTACCCATTGTGCAGTTAGGGAGATATAGCGTCCCTGGCCGTGCTTACTGGTCCACGTATCTGTGGTTAGGTGGACCTTGCCACAGATGGCGTTGCGCAGTGCACACTTGATTTTATTGGATACTTGGTTGTGCAGGGAAGGCACGGCTGTCTTGGAGAAGTAGTGGCGGCTGGGAACAACATACTGTGGGACAGCCATGAACATCAGCTGTTTGAAGCTGTCTGTGTCCACCAGCCTGAATGACAGCATTTCAAAGGCCAGTAGTTTAGAAATGCTGGCATTCAGGCCCAGGGCTCGAGGGTGGCTAGGTGGGAATTTACGCTTTCTCTCCAAGGTTTGTGAGATGGAGAGCTGAACGCTGCCGTGTGACATGGTGGAGATGCTTGGTGACGCAGGTGGTGTTGTTGGTGGCACATCCTCTGTTTGGTGGGCGGCAGGTGCCAACATTCCTCCCGAGGAGGAGGAAGAGGCCGAGGCAGCAGCAGAAGAGAGAGCAGGGCGAGCCAGAGTGAGTTCCTTGCTTTTAAGGTGTTTACTCCACTGCAGTTCATGCTTTGCATGTAGATGCCTGGTCATGCAGGTTGTGCTAAGGTTCAGAACGTTAATGCCTCGCTTCAGAATCTGATGGCACAGCGTGCAAACCACTCGGGTCTTGTCGTCAGCACATTGTTTAAAGAAGAGCCATGCCAGGGAACTCCTTGAAGCTGCCTTTGGGGTGCTCGGTCCCTGGTGGCGGTGGCCAGTAGCAGGCGAACTCTCTTGGCGGCGGCTGGTCTGCTTTTGCCCCCTGCTCCCTCTTTTGCTACGCTGTTGGCTCAGTCTCACCACTGCCTCTTCCTCTGAACTATGAAAGTCAGTGGCACGACCTTCATTCCATGTGGGGTCTAGGACCTCATCGTCCCCTGCATCGTCTTCCACACAGTCTTCCTCCCTGACCTCCTGTTCGGTCTGCACACTGCAGAAAGACGCACAGTTGGCACCTGTGTTTCGTCATCATCAGAGACGTGCGGACTCCGATGAGGTGGTATTCGCATGTCCTCATCATCAGGAAACATCAGTGGTTGTGCATCAGTGCATTCTATGTCTTCCACCACTGGGGAAGGGCTAGGTGGATTCCCTTGGGAAACCCTGCCAGCAGAGTCTTCAAACAGCATAAGAGACTGCTGCATAACTTGAGGCTCAGACAGTTTCCCTGATATGCATGGGGGTGATGTGACAGACTGATGGGCTTGGTTTTCAGGTGCCACCTGTGCGCTTTCTGCAGAAGACTGGGTGGGAGATAATGTTGTGAACGTGCTGGATTCACTGTCGGCCACCCAATTGACTAGCGCCTGTACCTGTTCAGGCATTGTGCGTTCAGGGCGGACAGGAGTGCTTGTCCGGTGTGACTCTTTGCTTTCAGGCAATTTTTTTTTTTTTAAGGCCTCGGACTCCACCAGCTTGTATGGTCAAAGCTGGCGGGATAAGAGTTCTGACAAACCAGCTGTTAGACGCCGGGCAAGGGGGTGACTCTGTGACATTGGCTTCTTATGCTCAAACATTTCCTTGACAGACACCTGACTGTGGGCAGATGAGCAGGAACTTCTGAAGGTGAGAGGCGTAGTAGCGGGTGGTTGAGAGGGGGCAGGGAGGACAGCAGTGATTGATGTGGCTGAAGATGCTGGACCAGGAGAGCATGGTGGCTTTGAGTTTGTGTGCTGCTTGTACTCATGTGTTGATCTCATAGGCGTTTGTGATGTGAGATCATTTGCCTTCAAAAAGCAGTTGTACCTAGGTGGGTGTTGGACTTCCGACGACTCAGTTTCTTTTGGCACAGGTTGCAAATGGCATATCTGTTATCAGAGGCAGACACACAAAAAAAAATGCCACACTGCTGAGCTTTGCAATGATGGCATTCTGGTGGTGGCAACAGCATGCGTTGATTGGCATGCTGTCTGGCTGACCCGGGGTGCCGATACATGCTGTCTGACTGTGCCACTAGCTCCTTGCGACGACCTCCCCATGCTTCCTCGTCTCCTCCTCCTCTCTGTCTCCCCATCTGAACTTTCCCCCTGTTCTTCTTCTCTTCGAGGGGGCACCCACGTGACATCCACGGACACATCGTCATCATCAACCGCTTCACTTGTATCTGACAATTCAGCAAAGGAAGCAGCAGCGGGTACAACATCATCATCATCATCACACCAAACGTCCATGTGTGTAATGCTGCCTGACATATCCCTGTTATCTACATCCTCTGGCAATAATGGTTGCGCATCACTCATTTCTTCCAACTGATACACAGTTATATAGTATATAAGACCGAAAAAAGACATTTGTCCATCCAGTTCGGCCTGTTTCCTACAAGTTGATCCAGAGGAAGGCAAAAAACCCCTGTGAGGCAGAAGCCAATTTTCCCCACTTAAAGGGAAAAAAATTCCTTCCCGACTCCAATCAGGCATCAGAATAACTCCCTGGATCAACGACCCCTCTCTAGTAGCTGTAGCCTGTAATATTATTACACTCCAGAAATACATCCAGGCCCCTCTTGAATTCCTTTATTGTACTCACCATCACCACCTCCTCAGGCAGAGAGTTCCATAGTCTCACTGCTCTTACCGTGAAGAATCCTTTTCTATGTTTGTGTACAAACCTTCTTTCCTCCAGACGCAGAGGATGTCCCCTCGTCACAGTCACAGTCCTGGGGATAAATAGATGATGGGAGAGATCTCCGTACTGACCCCTGATATATTTATACATAGTTATTAGATCTCCCCTCAGTCGTCTTTTTTTATAAAGTGAATAACCCTAATTTTGATAACCTTTCAGGGTACTGTAGATCCCCCATTCCAGTTATTACTTTAGTTGCCCTCCTCTGAACCCTCTCCAGCTCTGCTATGTCTGCCTTGTTCACAGGAGCCCAGAACTGTACACTGTACTCCATGTGTGGTCTGACTAGTCATTAGTAAAGTGGTAGGACTATGTTCTCATCACGGGCGTCTATGCCCCTTTTGATGCAACCCATTATCTTATTGGCCTTGGCAGTAGCTGCCTGACAGTTTTTTTCTGCTTAATTTGCTGTTTCTTAAAATTCCTAGATCCTTTTCCATGTCAGTGTTACCAAGTGTTTTACCATTTAATATGTACGGGTGACTTGCATTATTCCTTCCCATGTGCATAACTTTACATTTGTCAGTGTTAAACCTTATCTGCCATTTTTCTGCCCAAGCCTCCAATCTATCCAGATCCCTCTGTAGCAGAAAACTGTCCTCTTCAGTGTTAATTACTTTACACAGTTTAGTGTCATCTGCAAAAATAGATATTTTACTGTGCAAGTATTCTACAAGATTATGAATAGATATATTGAAGAGAATAGGGCCCAATACTGACCCCTGAGGTACCCCACTAGTGACAGTGACCCCTCCAGTACTGACCCCTGAGGTACCCCACTAGAGACAGTGACCCAATCTGAGTATCTACCGTTAATAACCACCCTCAGTTTTCTGTCACTCAGCCAGTTACTTACCCACTTACAGACATTTTCTCCCAGTCCGAGCATCCTCATTTTATATACTAACCTTTTATGAGGTACAGTGTCAAATGCTTTGGAGAAGTCCAGATATACGACATCCATTGATTCGCCGCTGTCAAGTCTAGAACTTACCTCCTCATAGAAGCTGATTAAATTCGTTTGGCATGACTGATCCCTCATGAAGCCATGCTGATATCGCGTTATTTGCTTATTTGCATTGAGATACTACAAAATAGCATCTCTTAGAAACCCTTCAAACAGTTTACCCACAACAGATGTTAAAATTACCGGCCTATAGTTTCCGGGCTCTGTTTTTGGACCCTTTTTGAATATTGGCAACACATTTGCTACGCGCCAATCCTGTGGAACATTCCCTGTCAGTAAAGAGTCCGTAAATATCAGAAATAAAGATCTGGCTATGTCATCACTTAATTCCCTTAGGATACGGGGGTGTATGCCATCCAGTCCTGGCGATTTTTCTATTTTAATCTTTTTAAGTCGCTGTTGTACTTCTTGTAAATAAATCCTCTGACAGATCAAATGAAGCGGCTGTGGTGCTAGTGTTGGTGGTGGGGGCGGGCGGGTGAGTGGTAACTTGAGAGGTGTCTGAAGCTGAGCTGGAGGAGGATGGTGCGTCAAAGTTCCGAGCGGAAGCTGTAGAAGATTGAGTGTCCTGTGTAAGCCAGTCAACTATGTCCTCAGAATTTTTCGAATTCAGGGTATGTGGCCTCTGAACACTAGGCGTTATTCTAGGGCCAAAGGAAATCACAGCACCACGACGGCCCCTGCTGGGTGGCCTGCCTCTGCCTGTCATTTTTTTTTTTGATTGGTGGTACTATGCGTGCAAGGTACTGTGCCACCCGGTATGAGTGGTGGGCACTGGCAGTTGGCACACTACAGTCAGTGGAAGTGGGCCTGACACACACTGGCAGCAGGCAAGCAACTGAAATTACTGTAGATTAAAGTGTAAAAATTAAAAGCCTTTTTTTAATGCAAAGTCCTGTGCCACACGGTATGAGTGGTGGGCACTAGCAGTGGGCACACTACAGTCTGTGGGCCTGCAGCTCCTCACACACGGGCAGGCCAGGCAACTGCAATATAGATATGGAGAAAAAAAAAATTAAAGCAGACTAATGTAGCAGCCCTAAAAAGGGCTTTTTGGGGTGCTGTGATGCTGTCCTTACAGCAGATGAGCCTGTGGACACAGAACACTGGCCTAGCTAACACTTTCCCTATGAATTCAGAATCATCAGCGCAGCAGCAGCTGCAGTCTCCCTGCTCTCAATAAAATGCAGCTTCAGACTGAATCTAAAATGGCTGCCGTTTTTATAGGTGGTGGCAAGGTGTGGGAGGAAGGGTGCTGATTGGCTGGAATGTGTCTGCTGACTGTGAGGTACAGGGTCAAAGTTTGCTCAATGATGATGTATAGGGGGCGGACCGAACATCGCATATGTTCGCCCACCGCGGCGAACGCGAACAAGAGATGTTCGTCGGGAACTGTTCGCCAGTGAATAGTTCGGGACATTACTAGTCCCAGGTATCAGGCCGCCACTGCTCAGATACTGATGACCTACCCAGAGGACTGTATGATGGAAGAGCTGCCAGGCTGGTTGGCGGTAGGAGGGTCCTTCCACTCAGTCCCAATAATGGTCAAACGTAATGTAGAAAAAGTGGAAAAGGGAAACTGTTTCTGGCTCCGCTCCAAATATCTCCAAAACCACATTTTTTACCTCAGTTGAAACGCGTCGTAATAAACACCTTTCTTTTTATACATACCATTTTTGGAGAAGCGCCAGGAAGAATTGCCTTTTTGTAATGTTTGTACATACAGCTGTAAATGAGTCACATGGCGTTTGTGGACCATCTACGTAAGGTCAGTGATGTGCAGCAATGAATGTCACATGTAGGATTGCAAAATCTTTCATCACTTGTCATCTTGATAAGAAAAAGCCTTGAAGATTATTCAAGATTTTTTTTTTTTATTGAGAGTCTATATCGCCATCTAGTGGCAAATCACAAACATGCTGACAAAGATAGGCTGGCACTCAAAAATACTGTCATTAAAGGGGTTATCCGGTAAATTATATTGACAACGTATCCTCAGCATAGGTCATCAATATCAAATCGACCGGGAGCTCAGCGGGTCCCGCAGCGCTTTCATTGGACATGGGATGTTACCATACATTGGTCACATGGTCAAGTTTCAGCTCAGTCCTATTGAAGTGAATGGGACTGAGCTTTAATACCAAGCACAGCCACTATACAATGTACGGCGCTGTGCTTTGTGAGCATGAAGAAGGCTGCAGTGTTCACAGGAGCTACACTGCCTTCTCAAACAGCTGATGGCTGGGATCCCAGGTGTCGGACACCCATCGATTAGATACCGATAACCTTTCCAGAGGATACTTCATCAGTATTTAAATTTTAGAGAACCCGTTTAAGTGCCCCAAGGGCACAGACATATGGAGCTGTGTAGTTCTGGTG
This sequence comes from Bufotes viridis, assembly GCA_033119425.1. Lineage (NCBI taxonomy): Eukaryota > Metazoa > Chordata > Amphibia > Anura > Bufonidae > Bufotes > Bufotes viridis. The sequence goes on from CM065594.1 coordinate 19,696,602, forward strand.
CTACCCCAAAACAGCTGATCTTCCGGCGTGCAGGGTCTGGGACCCCAGTCGATCAGATATTGATGGCCTATTCTGAGGCTAGACTATCAATAGTAACATCCTGGACAAACCCTTTATGACTCACGTATATTCTCCATGAGAAGATCATCTTGTATTGCATTCGCTGGTAGTCTCAAATCGATTTCAATGTATATGTTCTATTCACATAATATTGCAATACTGAAAAAATAGTTTATTTGGCAGCTTTATATATGAGTTCTTCTGACCAATGAATGTCTTCAGTGTTTTCTTATTACTGCTGGGCACAGGGGTGGCGGTACGATGCATAACCATTGTCAGCTGTAGATAAAACCAGATATGTTATCCCAATATTACGCCAAGTTCTACACTCCTTTCAAAGTAATAGCATTCCATGTGCTGCAGAGCGGTTTATCTGTTGGACAACACCTTACTAGACCTCCATACATATTCTGATTCTGAGTGATTGTCTGTCATTTATCTTTATGTCATTGTAAGGTCCACTCATGATTCATTGGTTAACACATCTTTATAGAGGTTGGCGCTCCATTTGCATGGAGTTAAATGGCAGAATTCTGGCTTTCTGCAACCACCACTAGAGGGAGCTCTGAAGCTCATTGCATACTAGGTTGTTATTGACTTCACTATTAGCTCCCCCTAGTGGTGGCTGCAGGCAGACAGAATTGTATCATTTTACTACACATGTCTATGCAGGGGATTCCAAACAGTGTTTCAAAAAAAATATAAGCTCTGATCTTTATAACAGATATAATATGATTTTCTGTAGTCTGGACCAATAAAATAATTGTGTTCAAAGCCATCATTGCTGAAGGAGTCCTATAAGTTTAGTCGTAGGCTATAGGAAGTAATTTATGTAGAAGAAATTTGACCGGCTTCATGGTAAGTTTCGATGAATTTTATATTTTCTGTAGTTCCCCTCCCCTGCTTTATTTGACTAGGGCTTATGTTCACGTGATGGATGCAGCAAAATCGCGGGTTACCATGTCCATCATATAACCTTAAATAGTTATTCTATCCTGAGGATCAATATTAAAAACGTCGATCTGATAATGATGACCTACATCAAAATCTCGGACAACTCATTTAACATTGCCCCATGGAGGAAATGTTTCGGGACCTTGTTTTCAGTATTTTTATATTGATGGCCTATCCTCAATAGGCCATTGAATATTTGATTGCAGGGTGCAGCACTCGGCACCGCTGAACTGCACGGCCCCATCCATTGTGTGGCAGACGTGGCTGGTAACTGCAGAGCTGCCCCTATAGAAGTGAATGATGCATTGCATACAAAATTGAGAGAGCTGAGTAGTTTCAGCACAGGAGCTAATCCTGAACAGCTGATCGGTGGGTCTGCCAGGAGTTGGACCCCTGACCGATCTGATATTGGTGGTCTACTCTGAGGACAAACCACTAATATCAAAATCCTGGATAATCCCTTTAAGCCCGTTCTTAGCAATGAACCACTTGTTACCAAGGAATCTTATAAATATGGAAAAGTGATTTTGAGGTTTCCATTGAGAAATAACTTAAAAGGGTTTCACAACATTTCAAAACTTATAGGCCATCAGTATCTGATCGGTGGGGGCCCGACACTGGGGACCCCTGCTGATCACATGTTCGAGAAGGCACTGGGAATCCTGCTCACCAAGCACAGCGCCGTACATTGTATAGCTCTTGTGCTTGGTATGGAGCTTAGCCCTTTTCACTTCTATTGGGCTGAGCTGCTCCTAGGCCATGTGAGAGATGAATGTGACATCACTCAGCCTAGGGAAAGCTGAGAGAGTGTGGTGCTACTGCGAGAGGAGCTGCCTTCTCGAACATGTGATCAGCGGGGGTCCCTGGTGTCGGACCCCCACCAAGCAGATATTGATGACCTAGGATTGATCATCAGTATTTAAGTCTCGGAAAACTACTTTAATGAGAAATCCCTATATTTAGGAATTGGGTTGTGCACCAATTTCATTGAGTCACATGTCCATCTAGATCCCTACAGATGTTGAAATTTTCAAATTTTGGTATGGCTAATTAGCTAAACTTCTAGAACCTATTGGTGCCAAAATGAAGGAGCCATGGTATGTATGCATCTAATGTATAAGTAGTTTTAAAGAAGCTTAAAATCTAATGAAAGCCAAAGAACCTCAAGTTGCTTCTTCCCTCTGTAGACATCCTATCTACTAATATTGAGATAGTCTGTATCTTGACAGCTCTAGAATTACCTGTTTCATAGTAATCGTACACATAGATGGAGCCAGTCTTTACATTTAGCACTCTATTGCCCATCATAACGTTGAATGATAGGTAAGTTGTTTCACTGGTAACCTAGAGGAAATACAAAGCAAGGTAAAACCACAACCTCATCTCCAAAGATGACAATGACTTGGACAGCATGGTGGCTGAATGGTTAGCACTATTGTCTTGCAGCAGGTCTTGGCTTTAAACCTAGCCAAGGACACTATCTGCACGCGGTTTATATGTTCTCCACGTATTAGTGGATTTGTCCCGGTTCTCTGGTTTCCTCCTATAATCCAAAAACATTCTGATTGTTAGTTGATTGGCTTTTGATGGAATTGGCCCCAGTGTCTGTACAAGATAAGAAAATATGTTTCTGAGCCCCATTATGGACAGGGACTGATGCAAACTGACACAACCTCTGTACAGCACTGTGGAATATGTTGGCACTATGTGAGTAAGGCTTCATGCACACGACAGTTGTTTTTTGCTGTCCGCAAATCGCGGATCCGTCTTCCTTTTTTTTCACATCCATTCCGTGTGTCCGCAAATTTTGTAGGTTGTGTTTCCGTGTGTCTTTCGTTTTTTTTGCGGATCCGCAAAAAAAAATGGAAGGCTTGAACCAGTTTCTTAAAGTACCTGTACAAGTGCCCTGGTTTCCAAGCAACCATCCCCCCAAAAAAACGGATGCGGATGAAAAACGGATGGCTTCCGTTGGTCATCCGCATTTTTTGCGGACCCATTGACTTCTATGGGTCCGCAAACCGTTTTTGCGGACAAGAATAGGACATGCCATATTTTTTTTGCGGACGTGAAATGCGGACAGCTGACACGGACAGGCAACGGAAGAGGCATGAATGGGAAACCATCGGATCCACAAAAAAACGGAACAGAGCCCGCAAAAAAAACACTGCCGTGTGCATGTAAGGGAATGGGAAATAGATAAGTGTTTACTCACAGATTTAAGGTACAGGTTCACATGATTGTTCTTGGTCTCACTGTTGGAAATCACTTTTTTTTCCACCAACTGTGACAAAAAAAAGAACATAATTAATAATTTTCCTGATGTTTCATAACAATCTCTGCTCCAGAATCCAGGTAAAGCGGTAGGCAAGGGTGTAGCTTAGCAAGCTCACCAGCTGGCCATTTCTGGGGCAGAGAGGTAGAAGGAGCCAAGCCTCCTTCTCCCTTTCGGCTCCAGAACAGATTAACTTGTCAGTCTATTCCCTTTTCACCCTGTTTGCCTGGCTTTTGGAGCGGAGATTGTTACACATTTTAAGGACAACAACCAGCAGAATGACTTTAATCATAGACTACTGCACAAATTAAATATAATAAACCTTAATCAGGTAGGTTACTGTATGGAAGTGCAAGGACTGCACTTCCACAAGGCCCTCTGCCTAAGGGGGAATTCACACATGATTGATTTGTGTGGGTCAATCCCAAGTGATCAAGGCAAGTAGTGGAGATTTTACATTATTAGGCCTTGCATATACAGGCTTGAAGACTGCAATTTCACTACTCCTAAGTCCCTATGGCAACACTTTGGGCTACAACTACTTACCATACACATAAATGTCCACATTGTACTCAACTTGGGTGGACAGCTAAGGGTATACAGGTATATTGAATGCAGACAGAGAATGTCATGAAGACACTAAGGCCCCTTTCACACGAGCGAGTTTTCCCGCATGGGTGCAATGCGTGACATGAACGTATAGCACCCGCACTGAATCCTGACTCATTCATTTCAATGTGTCTGTGCAGATGAGCGTTTTTTTTCACACATCAGCTCTGAGTTTCGTGAAAAATGCAGCATGTTCTATATTCTGCGTTTTTTACGCAGCCCTGGCTCCATAGAAGTGAATGGGGCTTCAGTGAAAAAAGCATTGCATCTGCAAACACTGATGGTTGCTAAGAGATGTTGTTTATAAACCTTCAGTTTTTTATCGCATTGCACCCGCGTGGAAAAAACTGAACAAAATAGTATACAAAACTGATTGAACTTGCTTGGAAAATAGTGCAAGTTTCACTGAACGCACCCTGAACGCATCCGGACCTACTCTGTCATGCTCGTATGAAAGAGGCGTAAAGAACAGAAGCTGTAATCTTCAGGTCTGTAACTTAAATCATGTCATTGTTGGTGTATTCTTCAAATATTTGCTTTTCATAACTCAAGATAGAAATTCTACAAATGTAGCTATAGTTGGCACTCGTAGTCAGCGACTAACGTAATATACCTCTTGAAGAGACCAGTAATCTGCTTGGTATCCTGAGAGCAATGCAATATCTATGATCGCCATGTTGGATTGAGGTCGATTTCCTCTATAGCTGAAAGATAACAGAAATACAAGACATGAAGATAGAACAGTCCGAAATCCAGATATTCTGATGGGGTTAGTAGTACCTGACACTGATGCCAATAGTAAAGGTGTAGGCCACTCCGTTCACACAGCTCAGAGAAGTCGTGTTTACCGACAGATGGAAAGCGGAGTTCTCCTGGGGAACAGGGACGTTGTACTGAACAGTGGTCTGCAGAGAGCAAATGGAAACATGAGAAACTTCTATGTATTCTCTTCAGGAATATGAGGGTAACACAGGGGGGTTATCTGATAAGGACCCCTCAATGATACCAAGCAGCCATTGCACATAATATAGATGTTCATTGATTTCAAGGAGTGGCACGTCAGTGAACTGACCCTTCACTTCCACCACGTTTATGTAAGGTCCCAGCATCGGTGACACATAACTCCCACAAACTAACTAGTTGTTGAGGGACACACTCAAAGTAAAAAAAAAAGGGTTTGAGAAAAAGGAAACCCCTTTAAACCTTGTATTATAATTTAGAGCTGCAATCACAATTCTGCCGCTTGTATTGCAAAGATTCAACAAGTTTATCAACAACCCATCTTTAACAGTTTAGCTGAATGAGTGTGATGTAGGGGCCAGTACTCTCCTACATCTGAAAACTGCACTGTGCATAGGCTGTATGAGGACATAAAGCTTGCAGGCGCCGAACTTGGGCTTTAATGGTTGTGTGTGGCTGAAAAGCCTCACTGTGCATGGTATGAGTGGTCTGCCATGTATTTTAGTTTATATGTCTATATCAGGGGTCAGCAACATTTTTCAGACGGTGTGCCAAATAAATTTAAAACAAATTGAAGCTGAAGCGCTCGGCGTGCCGAGCAATACAGGAGAGTCATGTAATACAAACTGTATGTGACATAAACCAAATTTTCATGAGATTAAATCATTATCAATTAGATTTGGTTCATACGAGGAGACTTTGAGCTAGACACATCTTCCTCAGCAGTAAGCCTGCTTCATGAGGGGCAAAGGACGCCATTCATATGTGAGATTTGTTCACATAAATACGTCAACCCAAAGACTGGCATGCAAATGCAATCTTCCAACAGTGAAGTTTCTCTAGAAGTGATTTCTAACACATGAAAAGGGACTGTGGGCGAGATTTGTCAAACTGGTGTAAAGTAGAACTGGCTTATTTGCCCCTAAACACCATTTAGATTCTACCTTTTAGTTTTTAGAGCTCCTTTGTAAAATGAAAGGTGGAATCTGATTGGTTGTTACAGGCAACTATGCCAGTTCTACTTTACACCAGTTTTTATAAATTTCCCCATGTGTTTTCTTTGGATGTACATAGCTTTTCACTGCTCCTTTAAATCCACCTAAGGGACAATATGTGGGGGTCCCTCCACCAACCATGCACTTACTGACAGTGGTGGGGAGGACATCCCTCTGTCACTACCAGAGCTTTGAGACGTTCTCACAGCTCTGTTTCTCCACCCCTGTGATGATGTAACTACTAGAGCTTTGAGACGTTCCCACAGCTCTGTTTCTCCGCCCCTGTGATGAGGTCTTTACTTTCTGTTTCCTTCCTCCCAGCTGTCCCTCCTGTGTTTGATTGCTCTGCCTTTAAATCACCTCTCTTCCTTTGTACGGTGCGGATTATACTACTTCATTTGACCTGTATCTCTCGCTTGAGTATCTTCACTGGTGTGATATCTTTTCTGGACCTGTGTTCTGCTGAAGCAAGTACTTCGGACATTGTCTGCTGACTTTGGATCTGTTTTCACTGCTGCTGCAGCTCCTTCAGTTAAGTGTGCAGACATTGTGTGTTTCTGTTTGTTTTGCTGACTGGATCCGAGGCGACCCGGTTCCGTCCATATACTGAGCAGGGCACCGGTGGCCGTGCCCCTTCCACTACTGTAGGGGTTACAGTGGTCATCAGCCTTAGGTACGCGGGCATGTCTCGATCCACCATCTGGATCTGGACATGGGCTTAGCAGCATAGGGAGAGCTTTTAGGGTCTGACAGGGGTCACCCTTTATGTTCCCTAGTTTGGGTCGGTCAGTAGCTAACTCACTGTGTATGCTCTTGTTGCTCACATACAGCCGTGACATTATAATCCGCCGAAACCGTCCTTTTGACATGGATCCGCTTTCTGACCTGGTTGACCGCATGCAGGGTCTTTCTTTGGAGGTAGCGGATCTCCGTCAATCTATGATTCAGCTTCAAGCATTGGGCTCGGCTCCGGCCCATGGAGTCTGTTGCGAGCCAAAGGTCTCACTTCCGGAAACGTTCTCCGGGGGCAGTGAGAATTTTGTTCGCTTCAGAGAGGCATGCAAACTCCATTTTTGCTTGTGTCCCCGTTCCTCTGGTAATGAGGAGCAGAGGGTGAGGATTGTCATCTCCTTGCTCAGGGGTAATGCTCAGACTTGGGCTTTTTCACTGCCATCGGGGATCCCTCCCTTCGATCCACAGAAAGATTTTTGTGGCCCTGGGGCAGATATATGATGACCCGGATCGTGTTGCTCTGGCTGAATCTAACTTACGTTTTTATGCCAGAACAAACTGTCTGCTGAGCTTTATTGTTCTGAATTTCGGAGATGGGCAGCTGATTCAGGTTGGAATGATGCTGCACTCCGGAGTCAGTTCTGTCATGGTCTCTCAGAGAGATTGAAAGATGCGTTTGCTTTCCATGAGAGACCAACATCTTTAGAGTCTGCCATGTCATTGGCGGTACGCCTTGACAGGCGTCTAAGAGAAAGAAACGAGACCTCTCGGTCCAGCCATTGTCACTCTAGGGGCAGTGGTGCGGACTCATTCAGTGTGCAGGGTCTCATCCTGTCTCGGTCCCCTCTGAGGAGGAGCCTATGCAGCTAGGTCGACTTGCCCCTGATAAAGGAGGATTTAGTCCTCAGAGAATGGTGTGTTTTTGTTGTGGGGCATTGGTCATTTGGCAAATGTTTGTCCCTCTAGGAGATTCATGAACTGTACTAAGAGTGATAATAAGAGAAAATCCTCAAAAGGAAAATCATCAAACTCTGCTTCATCTGCTACCTTGGGCAAAGTTGATGTAGGAATTGGGGCTTTTCCTCTGACCTGCAGTTCTCGTTTTCTCCTTTCTGCCAGGGTGGCGCTAGAGAGCAAAGTCATTTCTTGTGAAATTTTTGTTGATAGTGGAGCGGCCGTCAATCTTATTGACACTCAATTTGTAGCCAGGCATGGTTTTCGGGTTTGCACATTAGAAAAAGATATACCTGTTTTTGCCATTGACTCTGCTCCACTCTCACAGAGATCCCTGAAGGGCATTGTTCACAATATCCGGTTAGCTGTAGGTGACACTCATGTGGAGGATATATCTTGTTTTGTCCTTAACGGATTGCCTACTCCTCTAGTGTTGGGGTTACCCTGGCTCACTAAACATAACCCCACTATTGATTGGCAAGGAAGGCAAATAAATGAGTGGAGTGAGTTTTGTAGAGAGAATTGTCTCACAGCGACTTTTGCAGAGGTATCTACTAAAACTTTGCCATCATTTCTCTCTGATTTCTCGGACGTGTTTTCCGAGAGCGGTGTGCAGGAGCTACCTCCTCACCGGGAGTTTGACTGTCCCATTAACCTCATTCCCGGCGCCAAGCTGCCAAAAGCACGCCTGTACAATCTCTCACAACCGGAGAGAATCGCAATGCGAACCTATATCTCTGAGAGTCTCGATAAGGGGCATATTCGTCCCTCAAAATCACCGGTCGCCGCGGGTTTTTTGTTAAAAAGAAAGATGGCTCTCTGAGACCTTGCCTAGATTTTAGGGAGCTGAACCGTATCACGATTCGCGATCCCTATCCCCTTCCTCTGATCCCAGACCTCTTCAACCAAATTGTTGGGGCCAAGGTTTTCAAATGGATTTGAGCGCGTACAACCTGGTCAGGGTCAGAGAGGGGATGAATGGAAAACAGCCTTTAATACCCCGAGGGGCATTTCGAGAATCTCGTTATGCCTTTTGGCTTGATGAATGCTCCGGCCGTCTTTCAGCATTTTGTTAACAGTATTTTCTACCATTTAATGGGGAAATTTGTATTGGTGTATCTTGATGATATTTTGATTTTTCCCCTGATGTTCGGACTCATCAGGATCATCTTTTCAGGTTCTGCAGATTCTGCGAGAAAATAAATTATGCGCTAAGCTGGAGAAATGTGTGTTTATGGTATCGGAGATTCAATTTCTGGGTTTTCTCCTCTCTGCTTCTGGTTTGCGCATGGATCCGGAGAAGGTCCGTGCTGTGCTTGAGTGGGAGCTTCCTGAGAATCAGAAGGCATTGATGCGCTTTCTGGGTTTTGCAAACTATTACAGAAAGTTCATTTTGAATTATTCCTCTGTTGTCAAACCCCTCACTGACATGACCAAAAAGGGGCGGATTTTTCCTCTTGGTCGGAGGAGCGCTTGCAGCTTTTTCTAAGATTAAAGAGAGTTTTGCGTCTGCTCCCATCTTGGTGCATCCCGATGTTTCCTTACCTTTTATTGTTGAGGTGGATGCTTCCGAGGTGGGTGTGGGTGCGGTTTTGTCCCAGGGTCCGTCTCCTTCCAAATGGCGACCCTGTGCCTTTTCTCTAAAAAACTCTCACCGGCAGAGAAAAACTATGATGTGGGAGATAGGGAATTGTTGGCCATCAAGCTGGCTTTCGAGGAATGGCGCCATTGGTTGGAGGGGCCAGGTACCCTATAACCGTTTTTACCGACCATAAGAATCTGGCGTACTTGGAGTCGGCCAAGCGTATGAATCGAGACAGGCCAGATGGTCTCTGTTCTTCTCCAGATTCAATTTTGTCGTTACATTCCGCCCTGGGATCAAAAATGTGAAGGCTGACGCTCTCTCTCGCTGTTTTCCGGGAGGAGGAAACTCCGAGGACCCGGGTCCCATATTGGCGGAGGGGTAGTTGTTTCTGCTCTGTATTCTGATTTGGAGGCCGAGGTCCAGGCTGCCCAGACTGAGGCACCTGCCCGTTGTCCTTCTGGAAAGTTGTTTGTGCCTCCTGAGTTACGTCACAAACTCTTCAAGGAGCATCATGATACGGTTCTTGCTGGTCACCCGGGAGTAGAGCCACGGTAGATCTCATTGCTCGGAGATTTTGGTGGCCGGCTCTTCGTAAGTCGGTGGAGGGTTTTGTGGCTGCTTGTGAGACGTGCGCTCGCGCTAAGGTCCCTCGTTCACGGCCTTCAGGTCCCCTTCTCCCCTTACCCATACCTTCCCGTCCTTGGACACACCTGTCCATGGACTTTATCACGGATCTTCCTCGTTCCTCAGGGAAGTCGGTGATCCTGGTGGTGGTGGACCGTTTTAGCAAGATGGCACATTTCATACCCTTCCCTGGATTGCCCAATGCTAAAACGTTGGCGCAAGCTTTTGTCGACCATATTGTTAAATTGCATGGCATTCCCTCTGATATTGTTTCCGATAGAGGCACGCAGTTTGTGTCCAGATTCTGGAAGGCTTTCTGTTCTCGCCTGGGGGTTCGGCTGTCCTTCTCTTCTGCTTTTCACCCGCAGTCGAATGGTCAGACTGAGCGCGTCAATCAGAATCTGGAGACATATTTGCGCTGTTTTGTTGCAGAGAACCAGGAGGATTGGTGTTCGTTTCTCCCTCTTGCTGAGTTTGCTCTGAACAACCGTCGTCAGGAATCTTCTGATAAGTCACCATTCTTTGGTGCATATGGGTTCCATCCGCAGTTTGGGACATTCTCGGGAGGGGCTCCTTCTGGTTTGCCTGAGGAGGAGAGATTTTCCTCGTCTTTGTCTACCATTTGGCAAAAGATTCAGACTAATCTAAGAAAGATGAGTGAGAAATATAAGCGTGTGGCTGATAAGAGACGTGTGCCTGGTCCGGACCTGAATGTGGGTGATCTGGTGTGGTTGTCTACAAGAAATATTAAACTGAAGGTTCCCTCCTGGAAATTGGGTCCCAAGTTTATTGGGCCTTATAAAATCTTGTCAGTCATCAATCCTGTTGCCTTCCGTCTTGATCTTCCACGGGTTTGGAAGATACATAATGTATTTCACAGATCTCTCTTAAAACCATATGTCCAGCCCACGGTACCCTCCTCTTTGCCTCCTCCTCCGATTTTGGTTGATGGCAATCTGGAGTTTGAGGTTTCCAGAATTGTGGACTCTCGCATTGTCCGCGGTTCTCTTCAGTACCTCGTTCATTGGAAAGGTTATGGTCCTGAGGAGAGGATGTGGGTTCCGGTGTCGGACATTAAAGCCACTCGCCTCATCAGGACTTTTCATAGGGCTCATCCTGAGAAGGTGGGTCCTGGGTGTCCGAGTCCACCCGTAGAGGAGGTACTGTCACTACCAGAGCTTTGAGACGTTCTCACAGCTCTGTTTCTCCACCCCTGTGATGATGTAACTACTAGAGCTTTGAGACGTTCCCACAGCTCTGTTTCTCCGCCCCTGTGATGAGGTCTTTACTTTCTGTTTCCTTCCTCCCAGCTGTCCCTCCTGTGTTTGATTGCTCTGCCTTTAAATCACCTCTCTTCCTTTGTACGGTGCGGATTATACTACTTCATTTGACCTGTATCTCTCGCTTGAGTATCTTCACTGGTGTGATATCTTTTCTGGACCTGTGTTCTGCTGAAGCAAGTACTTCGGACATTGTCTGCTGACTTTGGATCTGTTTTCACTGCTGCTGCAGCTCCTTCAGTTAAGTGTGCAGACATTGTGTGTTTCTGTTTGTTTTGCTGACTGGATCCGAGCGACCCGGTTCCGTCCATATACTGAGCAGGGCACCGGTGGCCGTGCCCCTTCCACTACTGTAGGGGTTACAGTGGTCATCAGCCTTAGGTACGCGGGCATGTCTCGATCCACCATCTGGATCTGGACATGGGCTTAGCAGCATAGGGAGAGCTTTTAGGGTCTGACAGGGGTCCCCCTTTATGTTCCCTAGTTTGGGTCCGGTCAGTAGCTAACTCACTGTGTATGCTCTTGTTGCTCACATACAGCCGTGACACCCTCCCTCAGTCATTTTTAATGAGGGCTCACCACTGTCAGTAAGTGCATGGTTGGTGGAGGGACCCCCATAGACTGGCGTCCAATACACTGACCCCCCTTTCCCCCCACTAATAATCAGAGCTTAGCCCCATGCAGGCTCATTATCCTCCCCTCAGCTGTCAGAATCGTGCATCCCATCATTCCCACATGCCCTCCTAGCAATCAGAAACAGGTTCACCGCCTCCCCCCAGGAATTACATGTAGGCTAACCATCCACCCCCACCCCCATAGTCAAAAGCATGCTCCCATCTTCCCACATTTCTAAACAGCAGGCATTCCATTCTCTCCCACCCCCAAAGTTCTCACAAGTTTGCTCCCAATTGTCCCACCATCCTCCCCTTACCCCAAATTAGTCACCATGCTCCTTTACCTTATCCCCAAGCTCACCAGCTTCCTTTAATCCACCTGCTCCAAGTTAACAGATAACAGCAGCAGCGCTGCTCAGCCAGCCATGAGGTAGCAGCAGAATGCATTTGGGTGGCTTGCGCGACGGAAAGCGTGAGGGGCAGGCCTAGGAGACATGCCCTGCATGGCGCATCTCGCATTTCTTCATTTATTAAAGGCGCAGCGTGGTTTATTGCAGTGCTACACAGCCAGCCAGCCTGTGAAGTAGCAGAGTGTTTTGATATATTGTCCTTCAGCATAATTACATGGCATCTTAGCCCAATTTGTAATACATTCTATGCTGTGCATAAGAGGCATTAGTATACAGTTTGATCAAGAGCATAGGCCCACTTACCACGACAAGGTTGTCTCTACAAGTGGGGACCTACTCTAATTCTATGGCGCCCCAGCACCGCACCGGCAGCAGACCTTCTACCTCTCAGATGGATTTCCTGAGGGTTGTGACTGGGTGAACTCTTTGCACTCGTTCAGATGGTGCAGTACTGCGTGTCTGCCATTGATGCCTCAGTGCTGTGCTGGTGGGGTGGTGGGGCCCAGAGCCAAGGAGGCTTTGCTGCACAGTGGGGATGCTGTGTGGCTTCTGGGTCCCGCTGTCTGCTGCTGGTACGGTGCTGGGGCACCGGTGGTCGCCAGCACTGCTGCGCCATAGAATTAGAGTAGGTCCCCACTTGTAGAGGCAACCTTGTCGCGGTAAGTGGGCCTATGCTCTTTGATCAAACTGTATACTAATGCCTCTTATGCACAGCATAGAATGTATTACAAATTGGGCTGAGATGCCTTGTAATTATGCTGAAGGACAGTTATATCAAAAGCATAGTACTGAGGATGTGCGATCCAGATTCACTCTTATATGCTAGACAGGATATGTAATGTAATGTATGTGAACAGTGACTCCACCAGCAGAATAGTGAGTGCAAATCACAGGTCGATGACCCTACTATGTATGGAGCTCCCGAGAAAATGGACGGTCACTGCACCACTGCTAATGAATTTAAATGGGCAGAAAAGGCTTTAATTTTCAGGGCAGTGTCAGAATTGGACCTCTGCTAATTGGTAAAGAATTGTCTTCTCCCATGAGTCATGTTTTCTTTTCACGGACACAAGCTGTGAGGGCAACATTATGGTCTGGGGAGTGTTTTTGTGGCATTCTCTGGATCCATGTGGAAGTCTCTCTCAGCCAATCTGGGTGTGAATCCATCCTTGCAGATCACATACACCCATACATGCTGATTGTCTTCCCTGGGGCGGATGAGATCTTCCAGCGAGACAATGCAACATGTCACACGCCTAGAATTGTCTGACATTTGATGGAAGAGCATGACCAAGACTTCCAAGTACTACCCTGGCACCCTAATTTCCCAAACTTGAACCCAACTGAGGGACCACCTTCATGGTCGTGTTCTCTCTGTGGATCCCCCACGCCCCCTCCAGCAGCTGTGTGATGCTCTACAGTCAGCATGGCTCCAGATACCTGTGACAACCTACCAGGACCTTACTCCGGGCCCATCTAGCTGCTGTCCGTGCTTTCGGCTGATGCTATTTACACTACTATTAGTCTCGTGAGCACACTCTGTGCTCCCTGCAGAACATATTCATTATTCATATTCATATTCTGGAGGTGGGGAATTGATTATTTATCTGAAAGCAATTCATTGCAAGTTCATTACTTTCCCTGATATGTTTTTGGCATTTGGAATGAAATCCATGTAAATTTGGGGAGAACAGACAGAATGTAAATATACGGTATCTATATGTATGCAGATGTTAACTAGATTTATAAGACCGGGGAATAGTTTCCTCTCAATACCTGTATAAGACAGCAGCCTATCCCTGTGATGCTGATGCTGTAATCACCAGGAACAATGAGAGATTGTCTCTGGACCAGGAGTCTGTTGTCCTTATTCAGCTTTATCTCTGAGCTTTGCTGATTCTGTCCATTCAGTTGTATAATATACTCAGCATTGGGGTTAAAAATCAATTTGGCAAATGCAGTAAGAGCTTGAAGAGCCACCACAGTGTCCTGGAAGACAAAGGATATGAGATGGATAGATAGATAGATAGATAGATAGGAGAGAGATGAGAGGTATATACCGTATTTTTCACCCCATAAGATGCACTTTTTCCCCCAAATTGGGGGAACATGTCACTGCGGACAATCTATTATGGAAGCGGTGAACGCAGGCTGAATAAATGAAGCTAGGGGCTGAATAAATGAGTCTGGGGGCTGATTAAATGAGGCTGGGGTTCTGGTATGAGGTATGGGGGTCTCATCTGGGGCATGGTGGCCTGATCTGAGGCATGGGGTCTGATCTGAGGTATGGGGGGCTGATCTGATGTATGGGAGTCTCATTTAAGGTCTGGGAGTCATTCACATTGGCTCTGAGCTGAGGTCTGATTTGAGGTCTTATTGGGGTCTTATTAACATTGGGGGTCGAACCTGAGGTCTGATTGAGGGTCTTATTAACCCTGAAGGTCTGATTGCGGCTGTGAGCTGAGGTCTCATTGACATTGGGGGTCTGATAGCTGGTCTTATCTGAGGTCTAATGAAAAATATTTTTTTCTTCTTGTCCTCCTCTAAAACCTAGGTGCGTGTTATGGACCGATGCGTCTTATAGGGCAAAAAATACGGTAGATAGATAGATATTACATACATAGATAGATAAACAGATAGAGTGGAGATAGATAAACTGGAGACAGACAGATATATAGATATGCGAGATATAGATGAATAGATAGTAGATGGAAAGAGATAGATAGACAGAATTTTACCTGGGTGGACTGAAATCCCCCATATGAATTTTGTTGCCTGATCAGCCAAACTGAGATCTGTGCCATGTACGTCAGTTCATCTTGGGTGATATTGGGGCCCCTGGCAATGCTCAGTAATATATATGCAGTGATTTCCACTTCAGCGGGAGAAAACGGAGGGTAGAAAAAGTCAATAGGTCGTACTTCAGGTTTCTCTTCACGTTCCCAATGGATCATCCCTCCTGAGGATGAGAAGATTGTGGTATTAATACAGATCCACTAGATTTTCCACGTCGGCAGAAGCCACATAGAAATGACTTTGCAATGACAATATTGTTGGAAGTCATTACGGGTTTAATGATGTACATATTGGAAATGTCTACCACGAAACGCTTACCTTCCGAGATGGCCTTAGATTTTAGTGACTTGAGAAGACTACACCTCCTGTCCCAATCCTTAGCCAATGTAAAGGTGTAGACCATGAGGGCCTGGTTGTATACACTTTGGTTGGTCTTAAGGGCGTTCTGTAGGCAGGTCAAGGTACTGTCCAACAAGGTCATCTGAGGAGGATACAACACTCTACTTATCTGGCCCTTGCTCAACCCAACCCTGGTGACCCATCTCTTTAAAAAAACAATATGGTAAGTCAAGTGGCATTGATTTTGTCTCCCATCCTTCTTCCCGCACTTACGCTGCTTCATCTTTGGTGGGGAGACAGCTCGCTTTCAAAGAAGGCTTTCCCTACTGCTCTGTCTACAATGGAGATGTTTCTGTAGCAGATTTCTACAATGTTGGTTTAGGAGCTTGACTTTATCAGTCTAGTATTCTTATAAAGCAAAACTAAAACCCTCTGCTGTTC